>OY987250.1:12827610-12892516 GCA_963920765.1 Ulota crispa
AGTGATGGTTATGGGTGTTGCTACCTTAGGTGTTGTGGACCAACAGACCGTTTTGTTATATAAATAAATAAAAAACAGGAATGTCCTTCAACTTTGCACTAAACTGGAAAAAAAACTAAGTATAGAACTCGGAACACTCTAGAGTTACGAAACTATTACACTACTCCTGACACAGCACTGGACCAAAAATAGATCCAAAAAATACATATACTACACTGAATATTGCGTTTAGGTTGCCCCACACTAATTGCTCAACATTTTACACTACATAAATATTTACTGATACTACAGTAACTTTCATCAGTAATTACTACTAAGAAAAGGACTTGGCAACAACAACATAGTTGCGGAAAAGCATATTAGCGGCGTTCACGTCGTAAACCATGTGAAATCCTTACTGTGTAGAGAGTTGCATGCGCCTCCAAGTGGCCAAGCAATAAGTCATAAGGTAACTTTTCAAGGTAAGGCAACCTTATTATCAAGGCAACCTAAACGCAATATTCAGTGTAGATGATATCGTCAAATACTAAAACGTACTCATATTTCATAGAATTTGTTAAGGTGACAGAAATCAGCACCTGGGCCATCGCCATCGCCACTCGCTTGTTAGCCAGTTCTTCCACCTCACGCGGCATTCGTTTCAAAGCTTGATACTCTTCGTGAGGGATTGTGATCTCAGCTCCGGGCTCCTTGACCTCTGCTCCTGCTGCCCCTGCCTCCGCCTCTGCCATTTCCTCGGCATCAACATTACGTGACCTGAACTTCCCCTGCAAGCCATATCGAATCATCAAAACGAATTCACAACTTAGACACACGTGGTGAGAATTCAGTTTGATACTTCTTGCTTGTTAGCAAGAGCGAATGAAACCCAGTGCAAGTCGTTTCGTCAGTTTCGGAGTTCTATCGAATTAGTTGTGAATTTTCGAAGTCACTATGGTATCATTCACAAAACCATGCATTAAACTCAGTAGATTCTCTGCCCTTCCTAACTCTCAAAGCAAAAGCCATGCATGAGAAGGTTCAAACCGAGGTACTTTATATAATTGAAATCTCAGAATGTCACAGTGGGGCTGGCTACTTGCCTAGCGTTGAGTGAAGTTGTTGATGTTCGGAGGGAGGTGGAATTAGAGCATCTAAACATCCTCACGATATAGAGAGAAAAATATCTCAAAAAGTAGCGGTAACTGAAGGAGCACATGACTGACCTGTGCAAGAGCACTCTCTTCAGAGGCTTTCGCAACCTCCACCTCTAAACGGGCGGCATGCAGTTTCGATTGTATAGTCTCAATGTGAGACCTTGCTTGCTCCAACTCTAGCTTTGCAGTTGCTGTTTCCTCCTTCGCAGACGCAGACGACGTCTTCAATCCCTCGGTTTCCTCCGTCAACTGTTTCAATGACAAGAAACAATTCAACAGAAGCAATTTCATGAAAAGGCTAAACATCTCTGGCATTGTTGGAGATTCCTGACAACATCAAAACATGCCAAAAAGTCACACACCTAATAGCGTCCTAACTACATTGGACCCGACAAACAAACCTTGGTCAAAGCATTAGATAATGTCGACACTTGCTCCCTCAGCTTGGCCTCCACTGACACAGCAGCCTCCCATTCCGCCCGCATTTGAGTCATCTCCATTTCGATAGCCTCCTCTTTCTCAACCAACGCAGTCTCTCCCTCCTCTCTCACGGACTCTACCTCTGCACGTGCATTCTTCACTTCAGCTCGCAAAGACGCCATGGACGCGGACATGCTCCTCTCCGATTCCATCAACTTCTTTAATTTCGCATTGGCTTCGTCTAAGTCCAGCTTGTATGCCCTTGCCTGCAAAATAAAAAGACTCAACGGATGTCACCACTGAAGTACATCGCTTCCCTAGGAGAACACGCTGTGCTCATCATCTTACAAAATACCACGATAAAAGCGTGCATGAGAGTTACCTTTTCGGCAACCTTTGACACATCTTCCAATTCTGTTTTCATTCTTTGCAGTTTCAGGCTGTAATTTGTAAACGCGGCTTTAGCTCGAGCTTCGCCATCTTTGGTACTGGCAAGTTCAGCTGTTAAAGCCTCCAGCTCAACAGACGATGTAGCAACAATTCCACTTGCCATCTCTTCTGCTTGCCTTACTTTTGCAAGCTCCGAGCTCACTTTCTCGAGCTCGGCTTTATTCGTTGTATACAACTCCCTCATTTCCTCCTCGGATTCCTTCCCAACCACGAACTTGGCCATCAGAGCCTCGGCCGTCGACTGCAATTCGTCGACTTGCTTAATCAAGTCCTGCTCAGATTTTTGCACAATGGCCAGCGCAGTGTTCAGAGACAGCAACTCCTCGTTTGCATCGGCAGCAAATTTAGCGGCTTTCGCTTCATTCTCTTCCATCAGCGCAACCTGCGATCGGCGCTCCTCAGACACTGTCATCGTGGCACCTAATTTTCGCTCTGCTTCCTTGGCTACTTTCAGCTCAGCTCGCACTTTGTCTAAAGCTACTCTCAATATACTGGCTTCCTCAGCTTCCTCTCTGGCAGCTGCAAGCTCCTCCTCAACCTTCATCCTGGCTGTTGTAGCTTTCTCTAGATGCTCGTTCGTCGCCATCAACTCCATGGTCAGCTCGTCCATCACTGCGGGATCCACGCTGTCTACCTCTCTGGAACCGGACGGAGGGCCGCCAAATTGAAACACTACCAGATCGGCCTGCAATCTCCCAACCTCTTCCTTCAGCTCCTGAATTTGCCTGACAGCACCAACCAGATCGTTTTGAAGCCTCCCAGCCTCGTCGCTTTGCTTTGAGAGCTCAGCCAGTGCAACACTCTGCTCGGACTCCAACTTTGCAACCTGTTCCTTCGCTGCTTCCAACTCACTCTGAGATTCTGGGACCTCCCGAGGCTGCTGAGACGTTTTGGTCAGTTGTTCCTGAAGGTTCGAAATTTCCTGCTTGGCACTGACAAGCTCGCTTCCATGCTGTCCCCGCTCAGCGTCGAGCTCAGCACGCAGCTTCTCAATCTGCTCCCTGGCCATTGTCAACTCCGTGGACGAGTTCCCCCGTGCCAGGCTCAAATCAGTTTGCAGCTTCTCAAGCTCTCTTTGTGCGGTTGCAAGCAGAGAAAGAGATTCCCCGTGCTCTCCTTGCAATTGAAGCACCTCTTCTCGTGATTTGGCAAACTCAGTTGAAGACGCGTCCAAGCTGGAACGCAGCACGTTATTGGCCTCCTTTGCTTGTGCAAGCTCTGTACTCGAAGCCTGGGCAACGCGCAATTGCGACTCCAGCCCTGCAATCTCCTCCTTGGCTCTTGCCAGCTCCGTAGTAGAGGCTCCGTGCTCATTCCAAGCTGCATTCACCATAGCTTGCAACCTGTTCACCTCTCGCCTTGCACCTTCAAGTTCGGCGCTAGATGCCACTTCGGCCTGCAGTCTGACGATCTCTGCCTTGGCATTCTCCAAATCTACAAAACGGGTACAAGAAAACCTGTGAACCTCTGGCAAGAACCTGCGAAAAAGGTTCAAAAAAATATACCATTCTACTTAACCCTTACATGCCCAGAGAGCCCTGTAATCCCTTCTCAAGGAGCTAAACTCAAATTTAGCGCCACATAATCCAAATTTCACTACACGGGACCCTATCGAACGTCCGTCACCTATCTCCTGGAGTTGTCCAACACAAAAGTAAACAGCAGCAAAAGTGCGATACGATGCATGAAAAACGCAGCTTTCAAAAAGCCCATTAATCCATAAGAATTTATTTGATAACTATAGTTTTTTTCATGATAAGCACGTCAACTGCATGTATGTTATTCAGAACACCTAAATCTTAAATCCATGCTCATCAAAAAAACGAGAAAAACCAAGAATTAAGTTCAAACTTCAATTGTTGATGTCCTAACAATGAAAGAACTCAGCACTTGATCAAGTCAATCAAGATAATTTCTATAAAATCCACCCTTCGTTCTGGTGTATTCTATGAATATTTCAAAAGGAATTTCTTAAAAAAACGAGCAAAAGCAAAGGTTAAAACGACCTTCATGAATGTATAAAATGCATGGCATTCAAGAGGTACTAGAGTTATCCTTTTTAAGTGGGTTTCTTCCCTCAGTACTATGAAGCAAAGTGGAATCACCTGCACTGGAACTCAGATAGTGGCTCTTGGAAAGTTCAAGCTCCTTCTGTAATCCGTCGATTTCCATGTTCCGGTCTCCAGACACCAGAGTCTCAGTCTGCTGGCCCAGAATTGCATCGAGGTGATCCTCCCAACCAGTGCCATCAGATAATTTCCCCGGCAACGACGTAGATTGCTTCAGCGTCGTCTCGCTCCTCTCAGCTTCACTCGTAGCCAGTTGTTGCTTGTAGTTGCTGATCTCGGCGTGAGCACGATGCAACTCGGTTTCAAGAGCGACAATTTTCTGCATGATCAGCACAACAAAAATCCATCAAGTTCTCCTTAACATAGAGCCCTAATCTCATGTGAAGTTGGAGCAGTTGCAGAGATTTGTCAAGTGCGTAACCTTACCTCCGTTTGGTGATTGGGGCTGTGATACGTGCCAACGTACTGTAAACTTGGTTGATGCGGAGGGTGCGCTACGTGAGGATGAGGCAGCCCTTGCGTCTTGGCCGGGATTTTCTCTCCGAACATGCTAACTGCCGCTTTCACAGATTCGAACGGAGCCGACAGATCGATCTCTGCTTTCGGCTCCGCCATGGTTACAACCACCTCTTCACTCTACCTGCATGCCATAACCAAAAATTAGGACAACAAAATAAGACCTCAATCACCTTCATTGTCAAAAACAATCAACACACACAAAAACAACGGATACTAGAATTGAAAAGATGTCCGCACTCGGTTTCTAACTCTCTTGAAACGCTTAAGTGAGAAACTCTAAAGCAAAGAAAGTAAGAAAATAAGCAAGGACAGGTACCGCAACACATACGAATTTACAGAGTCTAGTCTCCAGCGAAACCAGAATAAATACGATAATGCTAGGGCTAGTTTTGTGCTTCAAGGTAGAGCGAGGTCGGAACAGCTACTAGGTCATACAGTTTATACAGAATTTGCTATATAAAAAAACCGAGAGTCCATCCTCTAGAATTCTCTCAACCTCATTGAGCTTTAAAGTTTATAAACACGCTAGAGTTCCTTGTACTATCACTCTCCTAATTCCAATATGAACGGTGAAACAGCGTTTTACGAAGGAATGAGGAGTGTGAGAAGGATTTTTTTGCTTCAAATCCAGTGACTTATGATACCTTCACTACTTGTTTTGCCATTCTACATATGAAATCAAATGACTGTTTGACTAGTACATGGTTACCATTCTTGCTTCCAAAGCGCTACGACCTTACCAAGCAAATCTCCGCACCCGTTGCAGGTGTGATTAAAATCTAAGACACCTATGCAGATCGCATATTCCGCTACATCCTCCTTTTCACACAAACCGACAGCTTCACTTCGTAAAATCTCCTATGCAGCAAAAATCTAATAATCACACCGCAGCTCATCACTCAAGAACAATCCATTTGAACCTCAAGAACCGTCGTCGCATTTCCTTTCGTTTCAACTTTCGAGCCAGTCTGACATGCAAAAGCGTACACACTCCTCTCCATATTTTGCAACAAGATCACACACACACACAAACTCACGAGCAACCTCTCCGCAAACCCTAAAACCCTAACCACGACAATCTCTCCCATTCCACAATACTACCGCGCCATTCCCGAACCGAACTCGCAATGCGGTACTACGCAACCCTCGGTATCCAAGATATCCACACCGGCGCATCAAATACTGCAATCCTCACACTTTTTTTCTAATAAAAGAAGAATATCCGAAATATACCATGCCAAAAGGCTACAACTCACCTGCAAGGGGGAACGGCTACAGCGAGTGGCAAACAAAGGTAGTCACTGCTAGCACGGTCGTCGTCGACGCATGACACCCGGCGTGCAGAACGACATGGTATGAGCAACAAAACTAGCACATCGCTTAACAGTTTGCGACGAGGAATGCAGCAAATGTGATGTGATGCGATGCGAGAAAGGGGAATCTTAGCGGCGCTGTAGCAATGGCTATTAAAAGGAAGAGTGAGGTCAGCAAAGGAGTCTAAGAAGAGTCTGAGGCTCTGAGCTGTGCCAGTCTAGCAGAGCGGGCATCATGTGTTCTCTGTGAGTCTGCGAATCTGCATTTTTGCTCCACTTTATCTTATTTTTTGAAATTTTTTGCGAGTGGAAGAGGATGATGAGCACGATGCAGTACGCTTCCGGTGCAGCCTTGATTCTCGACTGTGTCTCGCTCGCTCACTCGCTCGATCTCTCTCGTAAGCTTACACCGCAGCAGAGTTTGTGTTCGTCGCAATGCGAGAGGAGCAGGGACGGTATCCTTGCAGCCGCGGTTTCACGGAGTGCGACTGCGGTGCACGGTATTGGGTGACCGCGTTGCGGAATGTGCGTATTTCCGTAGAAGGGGGAAGACTTTGGCCATACAGTGTACAGTTCTTCATTATTGTACTATACTAATTATCATATTTAGTGTTAGTGATACTAACTACAAACTGTAACGCTAAATGTCAACTACACTATTAGTGTCACCAACACTAACTGTCAACAAGTTATTACCAAAAAGTCCATAATTAGTGCTCTAGATCAAAGTTTGGGGGAGAACCCAAGTTTGGAGAGAAATTCGAGCTTCTATGGCTAAAATTCAACATTTCCTAGTTTCAACCAATTTTTGTGGTATTTTCTTAACAAAATATTTAATTGTTATTTATAATTTTGAAAAACACCACCAGAAAATCACTTGGTTTTATACATATTTAATTCTTAATTTTAAAAAAATTATCCCAAAAATCATTATAAACTAAGCAATGATGTAAAAGAGGGGGGTGGCAATATCAAAAAGGGGGGTGGCAATATCAAAAAGGGGGTGGTAGTATCAAGATCTTAAATAAAGTTACCACTACTTTAAAGCAAAATATCACCCATCAAGAGTACAAATTTGCACCTACTTATTTTCTATAAAATTTCTATAGTTAAACTGTTATATATAATAGTTTTATTTTTTGATCAAGAGTTTTCAAAGTTTCAATCAATTATTTTGCAATTTCAATTGGTTGACACTACAATGAATGGTGGTTCTCCCCAAACCCTAACTTAGGTAGTTCATCTTGCACAAAAATACTATTCAATATGAATAGGAATTGTCAACTAAATGTAAACCGGAGTGAGTTACTGGGTAGAATAGAAAACATTACCATAACATTGTTAACTTTCAATGGGGGTTCCCTTTTGCTCCCCCAATATGAGGAGTCCCCTCAAGGAATGGCCTTCACAAGCTCAGCAATCCAAATCTATAACTAAACTCCCCCTAGGTATCGTGGGGGGAATATCCCTCCACTTGGGGGAGGTATACGGCCTGGTAAACAATGTTATGACAGGTACCATAACATTGACTTTGTTATTTATGTGATGGTTGATCATACAAGAATATGTTCTACACCAACAAGAATATGTTTCTCTTTGCTGGCTTAGGATTGTTTGATGGGAGGTTTTGTGATTCTTTGTGTTAATTTTGTGTTGAAGTAGTTTCAAATTAAATTTTAGAAATTTTTTAGTACAACTGATCTTGAGAATGGCCTCAAGTATCAATTATTCATTAAAATAACAAGAATCTTATGGGAGTCTTTTTTTTGTCTTGGGCCCAAAGGCCTTGAGACTAAAAAGTTGGAGCCATTACTATAAGTTTTGAAAGTTTCAAAAGAAAAAGAATGGAAAAAGAGACAAAGTACAAAATGAAACATCTAAAATTCTCCAATGGTGTTGAATTTTTTTTTTTTAAGACTTACTCAGAATAATAGTTTTAGGGGAAATTACAAACAGGGGCATGAAAATGAAAAATATTACAAATAGGGGCACATTCTCAAAATAATTACAAGTAGGGACACAATTTCAAAATAATTTGTAAATTTTTTTGGTGTAGACATTAGTTGATTTAGATACATCACATTAAATGTTAACTAACTTTCAAAAAACTTAAAGTCCTCTCCAAATCAAGCTTGAATAAAGAAAATTTAATAAAGTTGATGACAATTTTGGAGAGGCCTTTAAATTTTTTGGAAGTTAGATAACATTTAATGTGATGTATCTAAATCAACCAATGTCCAAACCAAAAAAATTACAAAAAATTACAAATTATTTTGAAATTGTGTCCATATTAGTAATACTTTTCATTTTCATGCCCCTATTTGTAATTTCCCCATAGTTTCTGATGAAATTTAAAACATTAGGAAAAATATGGGGCCCCAATAAGGCCCTAAGTTTGGGGGGTCCTTAGCCATGGGAACCCAGTTCCCAATAAAATCATGCGCAGGTTAATGTGGCATCATTGATGCCACATCAGCTTTTTTGATTTCTTTAAGTTTTAAAAAAAATCAAAAAAAAAATTAAATTATTTTATTTTATTTTTTGGATCTTTTTAATTAATTTTTTCTAGCCATCAGCAGAGGCCGGTTCCCCACATCGGGAATTAAAAGAATGGAGGGCTGGAATCCTTTATAAAGGCCTTCTTCAGGCCTCATATTTTTCCTAATGAAGACATAAAAGTGTGAATGGGTCTTCTATTTTGAATGAATCCAATTAGATTCCCTCTAGGCCTAGGGCCATTTTAGTTCTTGTTTATTGAGAACTAGTTTTTTTTTCAGACAAAGTGAGCTAGGCTTGTAGTGCAAAAGCCTTGGCATTGATTTCACAAACTCAATCAATAAGACCTAGTAGCGCTCCAAAATGGTTTTGAAATCAACAAATAGAAATGTGATGGACCAAAAGCATATGTGATCCATAGGCTTGCATTTAGGTTTGGAAAATCTATGGGGAGAAAATAGTGACAACGCAACGAAGAGACAAGAAACTCCGACAAATTGTGCTTACTGGCAGCATGCATAACAGCCTCTAGGACTAGTCCTTAATTTTCAAAGTGTTTGTTTTTTCCTTGGGTTTCAAAGGCATCCTCACTTTAATTAATAACTTTCTAAGATCCAAGTTCTAGAATTTAGGTCCCGTGGGCATGCTCTAGGGGCAATTTACACTACATCCAACGTTCCATGTCCCAACAGTACAAGAAAATGGGCATTTTATGACTATGACTTATGACTATTGTGAGTCATTTAGAATTATGAATGACTCACAACAATTATAACTTAAAGTCATAAAATGCCTTTTTTCTTGTAGTGCAATAAAATCACTCAATTCTATTGGTTGAGAGTGATAGTAAAAAGTGTGGACTTGAGAATTCACATTATGTCCTAGGTCTCAAGTCTCACATCTCACTCAAATTCATTGCATTTTGCCTATATGGCAGCATTTTTTGAGAGTTTTAGCATCAAGAAGGTGGGACTTAACTCGAGGTTTGGATCAACCATTGTGCTCAACTCAAATTTTAGTCCAAGTTCCACTAATATTTTTGCATAAAATATTCAAAGTTTATTTTAGTACTCTCTTTTGCCCTTAATAACCAACAAAGCTTGGATTTCCTTGAGGTACGACTTGCAAAGATGAGACATGAGATATAGTGTGAACCGCCCCCTATTTTACTAAATGATACATGGTGTGCAGCAAGGTTTTTATGCCAACCCGCACTAAATAACGTCTTAAATGAGTTTTCTTGGCCATATTATACAATTGACATCGTATTGTGGTTTGGAAGAGCACAAAGGGAAAGACGAACCAAAACAAAGAAAATCAACAAGTTTTGTGAAGACGTATTTAAAACCAGAATTTGGAGAATGGACCTGATATTGGTTTTTGAACAAAAGTTGCAGAAATTGAATTTTGAATCATGTTTGCAAAGTTCGATTTTTTATTGCTATCACCGCTATTTGTAAAACTCAATTTGAAACTTAACCCATGAAGTCCGTGTTCGATTCTGGGGTGGTGGGCAATCCTTTGTATGGCCATTTGGGGTAAATTTTAAAACTATTGAATATAGATGTCTATCACAGATCTGATTGTATAGACGGAAGTATCTTGCAGGGTTTATTTAGTGTTATGCATCATGAATTATGCTCACTATTTAGTTGTTATGGTCTTCTTTTTGCATTTTTTGGTATATTTTTAGCTAGTACTCTTTTAGTTTTTTCAACCCTCTAGTCACATGCCACCTTAGATTGGCCTGGTTATTGTCCTAAACTCTTCACTTTCCAATTCCCCAAACCCGTCCCCTTTGTCACGTCATCAAATTCCTTAACACGCTCTCTCTACAAATTAAAAAGAGTCAAAATCGACCAGGAATTGGTCGACCATACCTTAATGGGTTAAAACTCGAGACTTTTCTGAAGTTGTTCTTAATGTGAACGCTCACAATTTTGAATCAAAATTAATTTACAATGGATATGTGGATGTACATTTTTTTATATGGGTGTCTGATTTTTTTTTATATGTTAATTTGAGTGATGAAGCTTTTTGTTTAGGTTCCTTTTTGAGCTACAAATGCATGCTTTGGGTTTGATGTGCTTCTAATATTTGATTCACAAAATATTATTACCAAATACTTTGAAGGATCCATGCCATCATTCAAGTAGGACAAACATCAAAAAAAAAATTTTAAGAGAAACATACTTACTTTGGAGGCCAAAGGATGTTGGCATTGTCTATTCATAGTTAAAAGAAATATATTGCAAGGCACTTTTATAATTCCTAATTTTAGTGTTAAGCTTTCCTCATCATTTCTTGAGATGTGGAATCTCCTAATACTTTGTCAAATCCTTGAGCTGTAAATTATGAGTTGTTTTAGAACTCATGTTAAATTGAAGTCACCTGTGTACTTTGGAAATTGATCTCTATGATCCCATTATGACATATAATTAATATTGTATAATATGGTTAATCAACCCATGTTTTGGGTAGCTCGGTGACTTGAATGTCCATAGGTATTGTGTATCCATCTTCACTAAAATATACGATAAATTTTCATTTGCAATTGTAGAAATTTACGAAAAATGAAATTTATTTATCCATGTTGACAAAGACAATTTTTTATAAATCACTTCAGTGTTAGCAAAAATAAACCAATCAAAGAAGTCAGATTGCCTTGTTTTAAAAAAGGGTCTTGATACTACACCCCCCCCTTTTGATACTGTCACCTTCTCTTTTACATCATTATTAAATTTTTAGTGGATTTTGGGCATAATTTTTTTCTAATATAAAATTAATTATGTATCAAACCAAGTGATCTTTTGTTGGTGTTTTTCAAGATGATAAACTACCATCTAATTTTTTGATAAGAAAATATAATAGAGTGTTGTTTTTTCTTATCAAAAAATTTGATTGCAAAAACTGCTAACAAAAAATCACTTTGTTCAATACATATTTCATTTAATTTAATTTTGTAAGTTGTCTCCACAAACTACTAAAAATTGAACAATGATGTAAAAGAGAAAGATGACAGTATCAAAAAAAGGATGACAATATCAAAAAGGAGGGTGGCAGTATCAAGACCCTTTAAAAAATAACCTCAAATGAGCTGATATTTAATACGTAATGATCACTTCTTTCATCAGTTCTCATCAGCGGACTTTTTTTTATGCATAATACACCATTTTAAATGTTTGGGAAACGCCTTTCTAACAACATATTACAAGCTCCTTCAAATAAATAAATTACAAAACAGTCAATACCCTCGATAACATGTCATATAAACAATGTTGACTTTCTGCTACATGTTAAATCCAATCCTCCATGTAAACAAGCGTGTAGTCAACAAATATTACTATTGATGTGATTTTAGAAGTCAAAATTTATTTTGACATTTTTTTCTTCAAAAAATAGTTTAAATCATGCCAACAATAGTTTGACAATTTTGTTGCTCGTCAATTTGTCACAATTCCATGCACAAGCGTAGGCCAACACATTTTTCTTTTTAGCACTTTAACAAAGAGGCCACACTGAAAGGTGTTTGTTCCTCTGGCTACAAATGCAAATCTAATTTTTATTTCTTGTGAGTGGAAAATTATATCCTAAACAATTTGTCCACACCTATGATAACACCCAGTCTCACCCACACGAGGATTGTAGTCAAACCATTTAACAATCATTGTGAACATTTACAATTGTTGTAAATTAGCTGTCCAAAACAAGTTTTTTCATTAGGAATTGCATTCAAATGCAATTCTGAGCAAAAATTTGATAATTGTATGACCAAATGACCTCCCAATTTTGATAAATTGCTGAATGAGATTAAAAATCCCTTACAAACATAATTCAGTATATGGATGAACCAACAATTTCTATCAAAATACACGTGAATATGCAAATATGTGGATTCATGTTGACATTTATTTTTGCTCTTTCAAATTTGAAGGACAAGGCCGGAGTAAATCAAGAGTTCATTCATTAACCCCTAAAGGCTCAAGCCCTTTTTTCTATGAAAGTCATTGAAATTGCCACTTCTAGAGGAATGAGTAAAAAGATAGGACGAAAAGTTATTTTTGGAAATCCAACCATAGGATCTTGCCCTAGACTGTGGGAGGTTCTTGTGGGAAAAAAATCAGCTCATTCTAAAAGTAAAGGAGTGAGATATAGATATTTGAAGTGCAAAAAAAAGTTTTTTTCCTTGTTGCTCAAAAACTTCAGAAACCTTTGATAGCTCCTATATAAAAAAACTTCTCTACACAAAATTGAAGTTTATTTTTTCCATGTAGAAGACCAAATTAGGTATGTGTGGGAGAATTTTCAAATGAATTGGAGGTGTGAATCATACTTTGTAAAATCTTGCAATGCCGTACAGCCATAAAATTTGTATATATACTAGGCAAAATTAGAGGATTTATGTAAAATTTGAAAATTTGAATTACTTTGATCAAAATGGTGAAAACCAAGGAATCTTAGTCTACTATAATATGGGAAAAAAAAGTCAAAAAACAAATACACAAAGAGCTCAAAAAGTAAAGCACCATGTTTTACAAGGGGCAAAAGGAATGAAGGTTTGGGAGTCCCATACCTACTGGCAAGCTAAAACTTCTTGTAACTTTCATCTCATCAATCAAAATTGAATGATTCAAACCTTTCCACATATATACAAATCTAAAAAACCAATTTTAGATTAATATATTTTTGAATGCAATTTTAAAAGAAGTTTTTGGGCTGCCTGCCTTGCCTAATTTTTAGAAATTCATGCATAACTTCTTTAATAAATGTTGGAATGAAGAAAAAATTAGATGCCCACACATATCTTTGAATTCCCCATCTTCCATAAAAGTTTCAAAAAATCATGCAAAATAATTTAGCTATAAGTACATGCCCAAAACCTCACTTGGCCCCTGAGGGACCACTTGGGCCTTTAGGGCTTAAGATCATTTCCCTCTTAATGATCATGGGCTTCACTACCATAGGGTAACAACATGTTTGCCAAAAACATTTCAATAAATTAGCGGTGAGTTTATTGGAAACATATTTTTCAAGAAGAAACGTCTTTAAAAATAGAAAACAAAGAATTTGAGGAAAAAAATCCTTAGTCCTATTTATAGTTGTATCTCAAGAACAAATGTTAATTACTTGTCTTGAAAGGCCCACCTTCATGGCATGGTAGTTGTGTTTTGAGAACGCAAAAACCATCCAACCTCAAAAGAGCATTATGCACCTTTGCAGACTTGGCAATGCCTAATGTACATTTCTAACAATCTAGTTAGTAAATAGCTGCATTTGCAAAGAGTTAGTGTAGAGTAATGCTTGACAAAGAGACCATTGCCAGAATAAAATAAATGGACATTAAGGTTAAAATCAAGAATGGGAGCCCTTTTTGTTTTCTTTTTCTCCTGATGCTTGATGAGAAGAGTGTTGCCCCCACATAAACCACCATGGCAAAATGAATGAACTTGTGGATGAAGCATTTGCAATCCCCAATTATACAATTTCTCTCGTGTAATGCTCCAAAAACCCTAGTATTGCAATATGATCCGCTTGAGAAGTGAACGCAAAGATTTCTCTATAACTAGAACTTCAAACATTTGCAAAGAGATTTAAATTAGGTACATTTTATGGAGTTGTATCATATATTTGATCATTTCTTTTTTCTTAGATTTAGCTACAAATGTGAACAAAAGTTTAGAAAATAAGGTAAGTTCCATTTCAAACCAGCAAGTATGCTACAAGAATCTCTACCCTTGTAGCACTTGCTCATTCTTTGAGTAAGGTACCTACTCTAACTTCTTCCATAGGATAGCTTCTCTCAATTTAAAGCCTTCTCTAGAGCCAACGTATGCGTCATGGCCACGTGGCAAGCTTGTGAGATCGGGCTCAGGATGTCTTCTGGGCACTGTGCCGGGCCATATACAGTGCTGTACAGATCTGTACAAGTACAGGTACAGGGGAGTACTGAATGCAGAGGAAATAGGACAGGCAGCCAAATCACAAGGTTGGTGCCAGGTGGGTGGGTGTGTATACCGTGGGACACTTGGATGGTCCAAAGGATGTCTTGAGACTCGAGACTCCCACTACCCCCGGTACACCACCAGCTCCCATCCTACTCCCCACCCTTCCCTGCCTGCCTTCAATCATTCATTTGTTGTTCCAAATTTGGAACCATGGCTAATGTCAATTGATACAAAAGACATGACTTCTCCCTAAGGATCTAGGGAGAAGTGGCATTTTAGTGTATTGCCAAGCCGGTTGAAATTGCAAAAACCAAACTAAATTTAAAAAACTTCTAATAAAATATTGACTTGATTTTTCATAAAAATTAATAAATTTCCAGATTATTTTCACACGAAAAATACTTAAAGTATTATGTGAATACTTTGTGTATATGTATTTGCATATTCATGCATAGTTGTGCACGGTTGACAATGTTGTACTGTAAATCGTTATTTGCTGTTTTATAAATTTAGAGTTGTTTGGGTTTACCGTAGAAGAATGTTCAATATTTTGCCTTGTTTACATTGATAATAAAAAGATGAAAATACTTATAGTGTAATAAAGTGAATATAAAAAAGCACATTGACTTTGGGTCTATGAGGCCCGTGGTTTTATTCTTATGTATTTCTCTAAAGGAAGTTATCCCAGTCAATTCTCTCCTTCTGTACCAATTGTTTGCCATCACACTAATAAAACCACAGTGACCTCTGTAATATCACATCCTCAATCATTGTAATATTGTCACATAGATATAATTTGAAGATCTTATTAAAAAATTTACTTTGCATTTTGTCTAACATATGAAAATCCTAACAAAATTTTAATGGTAAATGCGTAGTGTAACAAGCGTCGACAGCTAGTATGTATCCAAAAACTTAAGAAAACATGTGTATTAGAAATGATCTACTCTATTAGATTAAATAAAATATAAGGACAAGGTCAGTTTGGTTTTCAATCACTCACTTTATTGGACACAAATATGGAAATTTGCAATTCATAGCATGAGTTGATATATATAAAGTCCAATAAGGCAACATGGGATTCACCACTAATTGACATGAATGTCAAAGATGTTTATTTGAGAGCATTAGGTGGTTCAACATTGATTTTGCATTTATTGAAATCATATTGATTTCACGAACTAGGACATAATAGGAGGTTTCAAACCATGGAAAAAACAAATTTATTACAGCTTTTTTTAGGAAATTTGCAATTAAATTATCATGTAAAATTGTGTGTTTATTAAAAAGTTTTGATAAGCTGTTTGCAACAAATCAGGTGTTAGAAATGTGTAAGCATGGGCTCTCTTGCATAAGAAATTGAGAAAAACAATCCAAAAAGGAACCTTGAACCACAATAAGAAAGGAAATTCTTCTCTTGTGAAAAGGGACAAAGAAAAAGAAACTGCTGAAAATCTACTAAGCTTTGACCTCCAAATAATAGTGAAACTATATGTCCTTGAAGATTCTTTAGCACTTCAATGTTGTCTCAATATCACCTCTTGCATTGATAAAAACTTGGTACAGTTTTTAGCTAAGTATGTTTTTCCCTCCTCTTCTTTTTTGCAAGACACTAAGAGTTGATATTTCTTAACGGTTTCAAAGCTTGTTTTTTGTCCTCTTTATCATTTCTCACACAAGAAAGCCCATGCTTGCACTTTTTCACAGCTTGGTAGATGCACAAAACTTGTTGGTTTTATTTGTGAGAAAGCAAAACTTTCCTTCAAAAAAAACTACAGATATTTTTCCAAAAGAACACACTTTTATTTTTTTAACCCTTGAACGACCGAGCTACTATAATACATACAATGTACGCTGTTGTATAAGTGACATTTGCTACCAACAAAAAGTTTTAATCTGGGATCTTGACTACCTCAATAGAACAACATTGATCTAGATTCTAATTGCTTTGTTAATCTCAAATGTAATAAAGGTGTGGATGCACTCCAAACACAAGAAAAGTACTCCGTACTATATTGACCGCAAAGGGTTGCTTGGTCGTTCAAGGGTTAACTTTTCTTGGAGTCTTAGCCCCTAAACCCTAGGGCATTTTTTGTTTATTTGCTAGATTGTAAGTGTCGATGGCTCATTTGATAGTAAATGGAGGATTGTCCAAGATTGGTGCAAATTTGTCAAGATTGGTGCAAATTTGTCAAATTTTTGTCAATCTGGTGATAGCTTGCTAGAAAAAAATGCCCTACTAAACCCTAGTAAATCAAAATAAGATTAAATTACACGCTTGAGAGGATTAGTAGTGTTCATTGAGTGTAAGGGTAGGCAATTTAAGGTTTACTCCAAATTGCATTGTAGCTGGCCTTTAAATTCCTGGCAAAAAATTTCCTAAATTTACCTCAATTTCGTAACTCTAGAAAAATCATGTGAAAAATGGATGAAATCGCCAGGTCCCTCCACAAACAAATACGATATTTGTCAAACTTTGGATGAAAGCTACTCAATTTAATACGTTTTATGGATGAACGTGCACAAGTTGTTGATTCCATCCATTTCTGGGCAAATTGTTCAGAACCTGCTTGCATTGTTGGGCGCCTGTCGCTCCATCAACGAAAAAATGTCTGGTTGCAGCCACACTTACTGAATCATTCCCATTGGAGAACACAAAATAAAAAAGGACCCCCCCAAAATATGTCACTTTACAAAAACCCACCAATTGTCCACGTTTCGAACTGCCTTTCCAACCCAAAAGTTAGAAAGCGGTCCCAGATCCTAACTCCCACTAAATTCTCAACATCTGATTGGTCGAGGGGTTGAAAGTTGGAACTTCTCCCTTATGTTGTATTTCAAGTTCTAGGACACTTAGAATTGCTTATTGGGCATCAATATTTTTGGAAATTTCGATGCCAACAAATTTCAAGTGTTGTGAAAGTTAGATCCTACAAACTAGAAATCCAATTGGAAGATCCAAGTTCCAATTTCTTTTTTTGCAAAGAAAACTCAAGTTTTTTCTTGATGTTTCTTGTTGCCCCTTACAAATCTATTTAACCCTTGAATGCTTGTCAGGCTCCTGGGATACGGCACTGTATTTTACAAATTTTCAATTATTCCTCTCTATATTTTGTGTTGTCGAAGGTTGCATTGAAAGCGCCTTTGCAGCAAAGACCACTTCTATTTACATTGTGATCCCTAATTCCATCTCAAACCCCCTCAAATCCATCGTATACACAAAAATACATACAGTCACAAAGCGCCTTCTTGGCGTTCAAGGGTTAACATGCTCCCTTTGTCCAATTTCTTTTTGTTCCATTTGGGTTTAGGATAGATGTTTCAATACTTTTTTTGAGCATCTTCAACTACTCCTCAAGCCTTCTAGACAAGATTCAAGGCAATATTGATCACAATGGGGAGCTCGAAATCATGCTTCTAATTTTCCCTTCCAACGTCCAAGATTTTATAACTGTTTCACCTTCATTTCTCATAATATCATTGTGCATTGTAATAAAATATAAATTTTATTTTTATACTTCTTCCGGGTAGATTTTCAGTTGATTTTTGTTCAATCTTACAAAATAAAATTTATTAAGAGAGTGGGTAACAAGAACTTTTCCAATGGTGAAATTGTTTTCGCAATTCCAAAAAACATTGCGTTAACTCATCATTTTTTTCTTATCTGGAACAAGTATCTATAGATTGAGGGAGTAGTTGGGATATGGAGGTGCACTACAATTTGTAGGGAAGATACTATTTTGTGAGCGTAAAATGGTGAGTCTATGAGTGGTGAGCCAATATTTGTGATTTGGAACCAATTTTGAGCTCAAAATCTATGGAAAAGCTTAAAAAATAGCAAGTTTATCTAGAGTTGAAAGTTTATAATGCACAATTATAAGGCCTTATTTACACATTCATAGATGAAATATAATATTTTTACAAAAAAATTAGGCTCATGGCTCATGGATCCGCGCTTAGAATTTAGTATTACCCCAATTTGTAGTGTTTGGTGTGGAACATGTTGTGGAATTTGCTTGTAGATTCCAGAAGAACTCTCTCACTCCATTTATCAAAACAAAAACCCATTGAGGAAAGAATATGTCTTTGTTGGATTTGGATTTTTGTAAACCACAGTTTTCTTCATCATTGTTTATTAGGAAAATGGCTTTGAAGTAAAATCCACATATAATGGACATGCAAGTTATTTTGACATGCAGAGCAAATTTTGTGGTAGAATTTTGAAAAACAAAAGTAACAACTAACATAGATAAGAATTATTTGTTATTTTAAAGGATTCTAGCAATTGGACTATTTGATGACTTGAAAATGTTCTGGAGGTGCAATGAAGTACTTTTCATTAGAAGAAAACCCCTTATTATTGGATTTTTTTGTTTTGAATTTAAAGCAATTTCATTAAAAATTGGATAACCTAGATTAAATTTTAAATGAAGAAAACGCATTTACGGATGATTTTCTTCTAATTTTTCCACCTTCTTCAAAATATTCAAAACCATCCTTTAATATTATTGTTTGCGATACCTTATAATCATGTTGTAGCACTTATGAAAGTTTAAAAGCATCCACCATACAAATTCTAAATTATGTCCACAAAGCTATAGATAGCACACTGTTAACGGGAATTGAGGAACAAATAGGATGAAGCTGTTCTACCTTGATATTTAATTGCTTCAAGATTTGAACAAAACTGAATTATGGTAAAATATAAAATCTTGCCAATTATCTTAAAGAACTTGTAGGTCAATTCTTTTTTTTATTGAATTAAATTTTAGAATGACTGACTTAAATATATAAGTGTCAACTTAGTATATTATGACAACCTAAATTTTCGTGATTCGTGCTCAAGATGTAAAACTTTTTCTCCACTAAATACTCCATCTAAACATTAACTTAGACCTTTAAAAAAAAATCGCACAATATTGACAAATCTACGAAAATCCATTGTTATTTTATTAGAGGGAAATTTCTTTGAAAAATAATCAATGTTTGTTATGATTGTTTTGAAGTTTACTAGTTGTATGAGAATGACTTTGAAATAAATGGGTACTAGCTTTAAACAATTGAAGTATGAGCTTGACTAAATTGCAATACAAAAGATGGTTTTCAAATAATAATAAAAAGTGCTCTGTTTTAGGTTTTTGCAATTTTATCATCAAACCTCAACCTTTCGAAGTCCAGATCGGTTTAAAGATTTTACATGCTATTCCTTTCATTTCTCACAAATATGTTACTTCAAGTTCCTCAAAATGTCATAGGAGAATGTCGTTCTTTGAACTGAAACATTACTTTGAAAGAGAAAAGGATTGTTTGGACAAAGTATCACCTTGCAGCACTTTCTTTATCATTCATGATAGAGAATAAGCTCCTAAAGGTTATAAAGACGTTAACCCCTGAAGGGCCCTTTGGCTCTGGAGATACAGTACCAAATACGGTTGCAACCAATATTCAGAAGTTTGAATCAGTTGGAAATTAAGTGTTACAATTATACATATTGAAGGGTTGCATGATGGTGGGTGCATAAAAAATTTGGAAAGTCCTCAAAGCAGCTCAAATATGTCTCTATATATGGTTGTACATACAGCTGCAAAGGGCTTTTGGGTTGTGCAAAGGTTAACATGGATAAGTATCATACACATATAAGGAATTTTGGAGAATATTGACAGCTGTGGCCAGTACTATTTTTTTTTTCCTACAACAAGGAAGACACCTTAATATGCAATGATCAATGATTTATTTTTTAAATTTTAGCACTCTAAGGAAACTTCCAATTGGCTAAAAAGTTAGTACCCCTTGTTACACAAGTGAGACTAGAAAGCAACCCAACTTATAAATCCAATATTGAATTTTTTTGGTGATTCTAAGTTTTTTCTTGGATTCATTTGGTAAATCTCTAAGGTGGGATATCCAAATAGCCTCCCCTCAATTGCTAAGCATGGACTTCCAAAGGACTTGCACATTTCAAAATAATTTTAATTCAACCTTTCAATGTAATTTTAAGTCAATTAGAAGTTCCACTTTTCCTATGTTGATGCACAAATTTATAACTTGTATTGAGTTAATAGAGATAATTTGAAGTTGAAATAGAGGGTATCCAAAAGGACATATGAAAATTTTAAAAAGAGAATTTTTTTTGTAGCAATAATTAGCGGTTGACGCTTGCTACACTATGCATTCACCATTGGAATTATATCAAGATCTTTGTATGTTAAATACTCGGCAAAGTGAAATTTTAGTATGTATTGAAATTGTATTTATGTGATAATATAAGAGAGATTGGAGATGTGATATTACAAAGGTCATTGTGATTTTTGTAATATGATTAGCGATTGACGCTTGCTATGCTACGCATTCATCATTAGCATTTTATTAAGATTTTCACATGTTAAATAAAATACAAGCCAATTTTTTTTGTAAATCTTCAAATTGTATGTATGTATGTGATAATGCCACAAAAATTAGATGTATGATATTATAAAGAGGCATATGTGATATTACAAAAATCATTGTGATTTTAGTAGTATGATGGGTCAAGGAAAGGAGGGCCAAAGACGCAAGGAATGCATTTGCGTTCACTCTTCCCCTTTGCCCTCCCACAAGGAAGCGCTACAAGCCCTAGATACCACCAACCAACTAATCCACAGCCGTGGATAAGGTTACGCCGAGAAAGAAATAGTGCGGGTACCCTCCCCCTTTCCAAATAGCCTGTCCGGCGACCCCCACACATAAAGCCAAATATCTCCAAACACCACATTTCCGAGACGATATGTCCCAAAAGCGGCGAAGGGTCCGAAGTCTGACCCCAGCCTCCGCCAGCGCCGTAGACAGCGACGGTGCGCACGAGGTCCGGACCCACTTCCTCACTAGGCTCGAACCCACTCCCACACTGGGTCCGGACCCACTCCTGCACTAGTCTCGAACCCACTCCCGCACTAGGTTCGGACCCACTCCCAAACCAGGTCCGGACCCACACCTGAATTAGGTTCGGACCCACTCCTAAGCTAAGTTCGGACCGTCATCCTCACTAGGCTCGGACCCACTTCCGTACTAGGTTCGGGACATTCCTCTCAGGGTAGGAAACGGAGGTGGTCGGTAGGAGGGGAGGCAGAAGAGCGACCCAATTGGCCAAGCCGCCGCAGGAGAATGTGCAGAGCATTGCTTTACTATACTTCCTGCAGGCAAAACCTCGCCGTTGCTTTGCAAGCGAGGCTGGTCGTCGAGACAGATCGTCGCTCGCAGGCCCGCCTCGGTCTCATCGAGCGCTGCCGTCGTCGTGTGGCCACTCCAGATCTGCGTCGCTCTTCTCTAAACCCTGATTCCGTAGAAGAGCATCCAGCCACGAGGTAATGAATTCCACTGCTTTTCCACTGCTTTTTCTTTTCGTCACGGAGATCTCATGGCCCATCGTCGAGGTGGATTTTCTGTGCCTCGTGTTTTGCTCCAGAGATTGTGTAACTTAGCTTTTTCGGTGATTTGTCTGCCTCACACGTGAATTTGCGAAGCAGGAAGGGGCGGAATTCGAGAGTGAGGGAGAGTGTGTGGAAGAGCGTCGTCGTCCGCCATGCAGAGCTTGTACGCCGCGACGACGGCGAGGGTTGCGTCGTCGCCGTCGCTGTCGTCGTCGTGTCGTAGCAATGTGGCGATGGCGCGAGGGTTGAGGGCGCCGCGGCCGGCGTGCGCGGCAGCCATGGCGGGGATGGGAGCGATGCGGGCGTCGTCGTCGTCGTTCTTGAGCTCCACTTTCACGGGAATGCGGATTGAAATGGCGGGGTCGGGGTTAGGCCTGGGGTTTGGGTTGACGAAGCGGCGAGGGCGAGGGTTTGAGCAGCAGAAACCCTTGGGGTTAGGAACGCGCTTGCCCGTGCGAGCGCAAGCGGCCGCAGCCGCGGGCGCGGACGCGGCGATGCCGTCGTCGTCGTCGCGAACGGCGAAGAAGATTTTGGGCGTGGATGCGACGACGTTCAAGAAGGTGGTGCCCTTGGGGCTGATGTTCTTCTGCATTCTGTTCAATTACACGATTCTGCGTGACACGAAGGACGTGCTGGTGGTGACGGCGAAGGGGAGTAGTGCCGAGATCATTCCGTTTCTGAAGACGTGGGTGAACTTGCCCATGGCCATCGGGTTTATGGTCATTTATACCAAGCTCTCGAACGTGCTTTCCAAGGAGAATTTGTTTTACTCGTGCATTTTTCCGTTCATCGCCTTCTTTGGGGCGTTTGCTTTTTTCATGTATCCGCTTGTCGACGTGCTGCACCCCACGGCTTTTGCTGATTGGGCGCTGGAGAAACTCGGCGCTCGGTTCATGGGCCCCATCGCCATCATCCGCAATTGGACGTTCGTGCTCTTCTACGTCATGGCTGAGCTCTGGGGCAGCGTTGTGGTGTCCGTCCTCTTCTGGGGTTTTGCCAACCAGGTCAGTCCCTTTTCCACTCCATAAACCCCCTCTTTTTTTGCTTGCTACCCTCGCCACTACCTCAACCTCCTCTTTTTTTCCTTGCTACCCTCGTCACTCCCTCAAATGCCTCTTTCTTTCCTTGCTACCCTCGTCACTACCTCAAATGCCTCTTTTTTCATACTCTTTTCCTTACCAAATCTATTCCTGATTACGAGGTTTATTAGGTTTTTCTTTTCGAGCTTTTAGTGATATATAGAACATTATATGCATCTGGTGTTTTTTACCCTTTCAATCAAGCTGGAGTAGTATGTGAAATTTCTCTCTCTTTCTCTCTCTTACTCTCTGTGTGTGTCTTTCTATGCCTTGTTTTGAATGCTTTATCTTATGTCTTTACAGTAACAGTACCTTGAGAAAGAGGTCTAGAAAGGTGCATTTTTTTTCTTATATAGGAAGGGTTTTGATTGGTAGAACAGGAAGGGTTTAGCTTTGGGTTTGCTAAGTGAGTGTAGTGGTGGCTTGTGACAGATTACCACGGTGGACGAGGCCAAGCAATTCTACCCGTTGTTTGGATTAGGTGCCAATGTAGCGCTGGTATTCTCCGGGCGTACAGTCAAGTACTTCTCCCAGCTGCGAACTCAGCTACCTCCTGGTGTGGACGGCTGGGGTTACTCTTTGAAGGGAATGATGGGCCTGGTGGTCATCCTCGGCTTGGCCATCGTGGGGATCTACTGGTGGACGAACAAGTATATCGTGAATGACCCTTCATTGCCAAAGGCAGAGATCAGGAAAAAGGTGAAGCACTTTCTCTACAAATCCACTAAAACTCCTTCATTTCATATAGTGCTTTTAGTGTGTTGTTTCTTCTCCTTTTTTACAGACTTGATTTGGACATGGTGAGAATCTGGCAAAGTGCCAATGCTCTGTTGTTTTACAAGCTTTTGAAAAGTAGTAGCCTATGATGAAGGACTGTTTTAGGTTTACTAACACTTTTCTTTGGGGGGGATTGATCTTTCAGAAAGCGAAGCCGAAGATGGGCATGGTGGAGAGTGCGAAGTTTTTGTTGACCTCTCGGTACATTCGGGATCTTGCTACGTTGGTGGTTGCTTACGGAATCAGTATCAACTTGGTCGAAGTGACGTGGAAGTCTAAGCTTAAAGCGCAGGTATGTGCACATTTGAGTGTAGTTTGAGCTTTTTATATTTCTAGTGCGGCGTGTTTCTTCGTTGTAGACTTGTGGTTGATGTTGCTCTGATGTTGTGGTGCTTTTGTGAGGCCTTTTTTCGAAGATGTGGTAGTTTTCAGTTTTGGTTGTTGTTTGGGGTTAATTTTACTACAGAATGCGGGTTTTTGAATTAAGTGTGTATTTTTTTTTATGGTTTTTTGCCAGTTTCCAAGCCCTAACGATTACTCCTCCTTCATGGGAGACTTTTCGACCTACACGGGAGTGGCGACGTTTATTATGATGTTGTTGAGTCGGTTCATCTTCAGGAAGTACGGGTGGGGTGTGGCAGCTGCCATCACGCCCACCGTGTTGCTTATCACTGGAGTGGCCTTCTTTGGTTTGGTGCTCTTTAGTACTCCCCTGACTCCCATGCTTGCCGGCCTTGGGTTGACCCCCTTGTTGGCCGCCGTGTACGTCGGAGCTCTTCAAAACATTTTCAGCAAGAGTGCCAAGTACAGTCTATTCGACCCGTGCAAGGAGATGGCGTACATTCCCTTGGACGAGGAAACCAAGGTAAAGAGCTCAGTTTCTATCCAATCTTGTTAATCTTTTCCATTCAATTCTCTTTAGCTGATAAAATTCAATCCTATCATTGTTTCCTTTATATATCCTTTTTAAACCTCTGGTATTTATAAGTTAAGGAAGCTGGTTTGGTCTAGGAAAGTTTTTTTTCTACTTCTTTAGATGCATCTGAGAAGTTTTTTCTGTTGTATTGACCCTTATCATGGGTCCTGATTCTTTCTCTGTTTTTTTGCTTTGCAGCTCAAAGGAAAGGCAGCTATTGATGTTGTGTGCAACCCGCTTGGAAAATCTGGAGGTGCTCTCATTCAGCAGTTCCTCATTTTGGGATTTGGTTCGTTGGCCACGTCGACTCCATACTTGGGAGCCATCTTGTTGGTCATTGTGTTGGTGTGGTTGGGTGCTGCGCGCTCACTTGATTCCCAGTTCACTCCTCTTGTACAAAAGGATTTGAAGGGCAAGCTCTTGGAAGGGAAGCTGTCTGCCATTTCTGCGGCCGTTTTGGGCCAAACGAAGCCGAAGAAAGAGGTTTGTCTCCTTTTATTTACTAATTTTCTCTGAAATCCATTCCTTGTATACAAATCCTGGTCTTTATACTAGAATGTCTACAGTCGGTTTTTAAGGAAGACGTCAAAACTTTCTCTCCTGTTTTAACATCACAAACAAAAACCTATATTTGCTGGTTTTTTACTCTCATACTAAGCAATAGTTCAATATCTTTAGATGATCATACTCTGCAGTGAAATTGACCCGTGTTGTAAAAGCAGTAGCAGCGTGGTGGATGTCACCATGTCGAAGGCTGAATATTCTTCCATATCGTAGACTTGTGATTTGACGTTATTCAAATAACAACCTTGTTGAACAGAGTTCAAATACACGAGAGTTCTACCGAGGGTTGTATAGAAAAATGGATTTGAAATGGGCTCCTTATGGGAAGGTTTATATGAAATATTTAAAGCTTTGTTTGGAGTACAGAGGCTTACGATTTAGTCGCTTTTTCAGATCTTTTCTTGCTCCCTGTTCTATGAAAGTCTAGTGTATGAAATTAGTTTGGATTCCTGTTGGATTTTATTGAGTTTTGTTGAGTTTTGCCTAACAATGAGGGAGTTGGTTAATTTTGGCAGTTGACGTACCGGTTTGTGAGTGTCCTGAACGAGCAAGGCTTTTTGGAAGGACGGTATGTCCCAGTACTAGATGGAGTTCAGAAGGGAGGAGCAGCAGCAGCAGCCCCTGTGCCCGTGGCGCAAACCACGACGCCCTTGGGGTCCAGCAACGGTGATGGGTCGTCAGGAGGGACTGACGTTCCTTCTTCAGAACCAGCTCTGAAATCCGAGTGATTTTTGACTTTTTGGGATGAGAGCCGTGGTTGTTGCCACATCGGAAAATGGTTTCAAAAAAAGGCTCTGGTTAAATTTTAGGGAGATGTCCTGTTGTAGAGGAGGATGAGTGGAAATTTATTATGGCTGGCGAGAGCGAACAAATTCAGGCAACCATTGAAAACCTCATCCTCAGTTTTGCATTCTGGCGCTTCGAATAATAAGAAGGTAATTCTATGATAATGCAGATCAAACGGTTGGCATTGGGTCCTGTTGAGTACAAGATCTTTGCTTCTACTTTGAGAATTAGTTGATTAGTCTAGTTAGTTTAGTTAGTAACTATGTTGTTGCTGCTGGTTTCATTAGTACAATTGGTTGTTGTTGGTACTGTTCCGAAGTTGTTCAACCCATGATATCGTCTCATAAAAGTTGAGAGAGTTCCCTGCTTCGCTACTAATAAGGTTTCGCTTGTTTTCATGGAGTTTTTGAATTGTATGCTGTAGTTTTTGGAAGGTGATTTTGTAAATGGTAAGAAGTGCGCGTTAGGTTTGGATCTTTTTCTTTCTTTTGGTATGTTTCGTTTTGTTGTCTTGAAGATTTGAAATGGTGTCTTTCAACTCCGTCTGTATGTGGAAGTGACCCTTTTTGATTGTCCAGATAGATCCTGGATAACAGTCTGAGAAAGAGTTGGTGGAGCTGACATCTTGAGGAGAGATTTTTGCATAGAAATGTTACTTGCAGCTTTTGAAGTTTTGAACTATCTTGTATTTTTCAAGTAGTTGTCTTGATTTGCAAAGTTTGTTGTCTTCAGACCTGTGTCTACTGAACTTTCTGAGACGATGTATGTTTTGCTGTCTCGGAGGTGATTATGGTACAGCAGGGTTTGCAAATCATCTTCAGGACCAGAGCTAGATTTTTGCCTAATTTGTAGCAGGGTTTTTTTGGCACTGTTCATGAACAGTCCCGAGCCTATGTGACAGCACGGGTATGGAGAATATCGAGAGGGAAGCAAAAGCATTGGTAGAAATCGAATAAAGTAATTTCGAATCTGGCTGCAAGAAACCAGAAAAAAAAACTCTGATTTGTAGTAGGGCGAGGTTTATTGTTTGGAGGATGATCGTTGTACGTGTGCACTTTGTATGCGTTTTTCTAGGATTTTCAATGTAAACTTTGCCTGGTTGTTGCTCCCTTGTCAAAGGACTAATGGCAAAGCTATGAGACCTATGAGTGCTTAGAAAGCACATTTATGCAAGAGAATCAATTGATATCGTAGCTAAGACGGCTCCAAGAAATAAAAAAGTCTACCAAATCGTGTATAATATAAGTTTCCTACTTTTCTTCAGGCAATATATAACAAGCACCTATGGTTTTAGATTAACCCTTTAACCCTTGAAGGACGGATGGATCACCGTGGCTTGCCTTGTGTGTACTAGTCTACAATGTTTTGCACATGGGCACTAGTAGTATTGTTTCAAAACAAAAAGTTGGAGAAGTCAACAATGCATGGTGCCTTCATGAAAATTGCAAGAAGGGCAACTTGGGAGCTAACACCATGTTTTTGAATCTTATCACAATTTGGGTTACAAAAAAAAATGAATGCATCTCAAGAGGTAATTTTTTGTCTTCCATGAGGGATGATGTGTTTATGGTCACTTTTGAAAAAAATCAGATGAAAAACGACTTTTTTTTGAATAGCAAAATCTTTTTTCAGAGCCGGAGGATGTTTTTTGTCCTTGACGTTTAGGGGTTGACGACCGTGGTCAATTTTGGGGTGGGCAATCCTTTGTATTTCCATTTGGGGAACATAGGGTTATTGAATACAAATGTCTATCACAGATGTGACCGTACAGATGGAAGTATCTTGCAGCATTTAGTGTTATGCATCATGAATTATGCTCACTCTTTAGTTGCTATGGCCATCTTTTTGCATTTTTTGGTATATTTTCAGCCAATACTCTTTTAGTTTTTTCAACCCTCTAGCCACAGGCCACTTGAGATTGGCCTAGTTATTGTCCTAAACTCTTCACTTTCCAATTCCCCAGACCCGTCCCCTTTGCCACGTCATCAAATTCTTTGACACGCTTTCTCTACAAACTGAAAAAGTGTCAAAATTGACTAGGAACTAGTCGACCAATCTTTAATGGGTTAAGGTACTCAAATTTGAACTTCTCATTGCAAAGCCTCCTCCCTTTGTTTAGATCTAATGTGTTCTTTCCTTTCAATACAAAGCTTCCTCCTTTGCGGTCTAGATGGAAGGTGTGTCATGAAAATAGTGAGTACTTAGGAATACCATTTGCAGTTGGGAATTGATACCTCTACCACCCCTTCTTGAGTATTCTACCACTCCCTACTATATATAGTCAATATTTACAATATTAAAATAGGTGTGGACAACAGGAAAAACATCACTAATTTGAAAATACTAGACATAGTAGATGTAGTTTTTATTTTGTTTTTCAGCTCTTAATCCCGCTCATAGTTTTGATTCAAAAAAATTCTAAATTAAACTAAACATAGTTAAGAAATTTTAATTGATACTATGAGCGGCATCTAAAGCTAAAAAGCAAAATTATAGTTGCAACTTCTATATCAAGTTGTATTTTCAAATTAATGATGCTTTTCTTGTATGTGGTCCACATCTATTTTAGTATTGTAAAGATTGACCATATATAGTAGGGTATGGTAGAATAGTAAGAAGGGGTAGTATATGTATCAATTCCCTTGCAATTTCATTGTGTATGTATATATGTTTGATCAATTTCTATGCTTGATTGAAAATGCTAAGCATTTCATAGGTATTTCCTCTTGAAAAACAAACGAAAACCAAAACATTCTTTGGACATTGAAAAAGGTTTTTGTGAAGTTTTATACTAGAGTAGGGGTTGCTTTGAAAGTGTTTTCACTTTTGAACTTTTTAAACTACATTGACCCCTAAATACCTAAGGCACCAAATTTGAGCACTTTTGGTGCTAAGTCATATTTGAAACCTTGCTACCTTTTTGCAAGAGCTGAGGTTGGTAGCTTCACTGTTCAATTTTAATGTCCATACTACATTCCAATCCTTTTTGGTGGAGACTAAATTGCAAGCATGCCTCTTGTGTACCAAAAAGTGTGATGAATAGTGTCACTAAAGCTTTGGTTGCCCACCAAAAAGGATGGTGAGTAGTATCACTAAAGAGCTCATGACAAGTTGTCACATTGGAAAAATGGGTAGCAAGTTGAGACTAAAGTGGAGATCTCCCTTGGGCACTCCCCTAGCCTAGGCAATGAGGGCCCTTTCATTGAAATAATATCATCTATAAAATTGAAATATGCTTTTGAGCTAATTTCACTTGGAACGTCTTTGTTATACAAATTAGAATTCATTCACCAATTCTTTTTCAATCATAACAATGTTTGGTCTATAATTGGAGCTAAAATATTTCTTTGTATTGGGTGGTAGCTCTTAAATAGTTGCATTGTAGGCTCATTTGTGAAATTGTGATCATGGATTTGGAAGGGGGGTCATTGGTTTTGAACTAACAATAATAAACACTTAGAAAACAACCAAAGAATACCATACTCATCCACATTCAATCACAAATATCTTAAAATCCATGTTGCTTTTTCAGAATGTTTTTGTGGCAACATCATGTAGAAGCCTTCAAGTTCAAAGTTGTATGGTTACAGTTTTTGTCAATGTTTAATAATGATCTTACAACTGCAATTCAAAAATTTCCAAAATGCCTTATTGAACTGAGAAAAGTACCCTAGCATTTAGGGGTTTAACCCTTGAACGACCAAGCAATCCTTTGCAACCAATACAATATGGAGTATTTTTTTAAATTTGGAGTGCATCCACACCTTTATTGCATTTGAGATCATCAAAGAAGTTAGAATATATATCAATGCTATTCTAGTGAGGTAGTCAAGATCCCAAATTAAAACTTTTTGTTGGTAGCAAATGCTAGTTATACAACAACATACAAAGTATGTATTATAGTAGCTCAATCCTTTAAGGGTTAAGTTCCATGTTAGATCTTCTTGTGTTGTATTTGTACAAGATAAGAATTCCACACACAACATGTGTGCATCAAGAGTGGTTCTCAAAACACAATTGTGGTTTTCTAATATGGCATACACAATTAATTGATTTAGATTCCACTAAACAAACACTTTTGAGCAACTCTTTGAATACATATTAAAGCAATAAAAGCAACCTCTACCTAGATTGACAAAATTGTGGAGTTGTTTAGTAGAAAAACATTTTCTATTTTGTCAAAAATAAATTGTCACTCTCAAGGATTAGAGTGTGCCATGTTGAGTTTGCTATTGTGATGGTAATAAGTAGCTATGCTTCAAGAGGCCTTGGCCTTCAAGAGGCCTTGGCCTTCAAGAGGCCTTGGCCTTCAAGAGGCCTTGGCCTTCAAGAGGCCTTGGCCTTCAAGAGGCCTTGGCCTTCAAGAGGCCTTGGCCTTCATCAAGAGGCCTTGGCCTTCAAGAGGCCTTGGCCTTCAAGAGGCCTTGGCCTTCAAGAGGCCTTGGCCTTCAAGAGGCCTTGGCCTTCAAGAGGCCTTGGCCTTCAAGAGGCCTTGGCCTTCAAGAGGCCTTGGCCTTCAAGAGGCCTTGGCCTTCAAGAGGCCTTGGCCTTCAAGAGGCCTTGGCCTTCAAGAGGCTTTGGCCTTGTAACGTCCTTTTGGTTTTCAAGCAAGGTACCTGCTCAAACTTCCTCACAATAGCTTCTCTCAATACAAAGCTTCCTTCCTTACGATCTAGAGCTAACAAACACAACAAATCGAATTATACTTCTTATGGATATACGATGCTGTGAATGATTCTTTCCAATACTATGTCTTATCACATTATGCAGTATCATTACCAAGAATCTACAATAGGTTAGCTTCCACTCAAAAGTCAAACTGGCTTTTGATACAGAAGATTATGATTGCTGCTGCAGCACCGCCAGAGAAATACGAACACACCAAAACAAAACACCCAGCATGGGTACAGCACAAATGCTGGTATGCCAAAAATGAGAACTACGATGTACAAGAATCATTTGGAATAACACCTTCATACTGGAATATCCCACTTCACATTCAGGGAGACATCGCTACCTTATCCATGAAACCTGTAATCTCTGTTTTTCGTAAGAACGACATATACTAAACACCCTGCATCACCTCAGGGAAATCCTCATCACAATTGCACGATGCTCAATTTGGATCATCAAAATATCCATTACAAAGAGGTGCAGAAGCATAGATACAGAAATGTCTACTTTAGAAAGAGCTCACATTACTAACGCTTGAATACGTAATTTAAGAAGTCTAGCTGTTGGACTGTGACGCACGTCTAGTTGCGATTTCCCACTAAATACAAACTCTGCCTCTTCAAACAGGTGGGACTACAATGCACAAGCTGCCAGCGCAAGTTCTGACAGAGATTACAGGTTTCGGCAGGCACAAAATTCTACAAGACCCAGGACTATGAGCATTGTCATCAGATGAGCTGAAAGAAGATATCTACCGCAAAATCACGTTCACAAGTCCACCAGACAGTGTGCTTCGGAATCACAGGTTCAGATTCTCGAACAGGAAGCTGATCGCTTATGCTTGGTTGTGAACTCAATAACGATCGTACCTGTCGTGTCGTCTGCAAGAGTCATAACATAAACTTACTTCAGCTCCACAAATGGCATAACCAAAAGCCTCTAGTCATGCAATTCAAAGAAGGAAAAATTTCATGGATACCCCTGAAGTTTGCAATATTTTCATACATACCCCTGCTTTTTCAGAAATATCACAAATATCCTTGGACCAAAAAATTTAGGCGTTTGTTTCGTTATACATGTCACTTCCTTCTCCCTTTGAGGGCACAGTACTTCTTTTTTGTTATGCGTGTGCACAAAGGAAGAAGGGAAGTGGCATGCACAACAAAAACAAATGCCTAATTTTTTTGGTCCAAGGGTATTTGTGATATTTCTGAAAAAGCAGGGGTATCTATGAGAATATTACAAACTTCAGGAGTATCCATGAAATTTTTCTCTTCAAAGAACTGCGGTGAGGTGCAGGCACAAACAGAGGACTTCTTTAAAGGTAGAGGATAATAAAACCGTTAAGGACCTAACTTTGTCACTTACACTCAACCCTGCTACCAACAGCAACTCATTTACTCATACACTTGGTTACCCACTCATTAGCAAAGTGTGTGCAAGCATGACTTGGCTACATGTCTACGGCGGCTGACCTTTGAATGGAAAAGAGGTTCTCTACTGTCCCTTCAATAGTGATCTACAATCTCCCACTTTGAAATTACATAAGAAACTCTTAGATACTACTAAAAGGTCCAACTGAAACAGACTCGGCTCTTGTACCCAAAGTGGTCACTTTATAGCTCTGAATCTTTAGAGTGATGAAGTTCCTACGAATGTTATAATGCTCATAGTGACGCAAATAGCATCCTCTACCTGACAGGGTCTCTGAGAGACATATTGAGGGTCAAAAGGGTATAAGAAAGTAACCTACCTGTACCGATCGTTCCTGTCTCTATCCCTTGAACGTTCCGTAGAGCGCGACCGCGATCTACATCAAATATCGAAGAAACTTAAAAACACATAATGAAATTGAATTGTACAAGGACAAGTTTCACCGAATGCAGACGAAAAAACAAACAAAGCTTGACGAAATGAGTGGCTATCAACATACTACACAGCTGACCTTCTGTGACTTCGGCTGTCATAATCACGATCGGACCTTCCACGATCACGTTCCCGTTCCCGTTCCCGTTCCCTGTCCCTTTCCCTTCCAGCTCCACCTCGGTAGTCACGGCCTCGTTCCTTGTCACGACCTCGAGTGCGTTCCCTCTCACGATCACGTTCACGCTCTCTTTCGACTTCCCTCTCTTTCTCTCGATCACGGTCAGCATCCCTTTCTTTCTCCCTATCTCTGCTCAAAGAGCGAGCTTTACTGGGTTCTCGAGGCCTGATCAATCACGTTCATCAGATAAACAAAAATTGAAGTTCCACATTTGTGTCCATCAGATCCTAAGTATTGATCAAAAGCGGCAGCTTCCATATCTATAGGAATTGAAATAAAGCAATTAGGAACACTTCAAAGAAGAAATCATGCCCGACAAATGAAATGTAAACAAAAGCTATAACCAACTACAAGTTTCCAACATGGACTTTCTATTTTTTGTTTGGGCACTTCGAGGTTCAGAGTGAAAGTATTAGATACAAAGGCAACGATTACAAGAAGTTGAATTTCTGTATTTACATTATCATGTGAAAAATAAGGAAGAAAACTCACTTTTCATCTTCCACAGGCCCCATTTTCCTGGTGATTCGCTCAGCCTGTAAGAACTCACACAATTTCCTTCTCAGACAAGGATTGCACATCATGAAATTGAGCGCCTTAGGGCAAATTTGACAAGGGGTCAAACAAAATTCTATTTGGTCCGGGCCACAGTCAACAACAGATTCAAGGCGCAATCAGTACTGCAGAAAATCTTTCCGTTGCCATTCTCACATTTTCCATCTGACAGTGCCTGGTAAAATGAGCTTACAAAAAATGAATGGACGAAGATGCTGATTGGTATGACAAGTAACCGCAGACGAGATGACTGACCGAGGTTGCCTACTGAACAAGAGGCTGCCAAGTGGTGCAACGAAGGTTTGTCCATGAGTCTGCAGGTGCCAAACTTATCCTAAGAACTTCATGATTACTCAATTATTGCAAACTTTCAAGGTTATTCTGATAGGATGCCCATCCTGTCGGATCCATATTGAAAGGCTAGGAAATAGACCAGACATCAAAATTTACGACACTTGATTCTAATAGGGAACATCAGTATATGCCATGACTAAGGACTGTAGTTCATTTTTCATATCCGTATGATGTAACGTTCGACCCTGAAGAACATGACGGGCACAAATAAAACAGCAATAGCTGCCAATCCAGTGATGCACAAATTTCAGGCTCCACAGTAACATTCTTCTGACCAGAAAATTACGGCAAAACGAAACAACAGTACTTCTATTGTAACTATCTACAAGATTGCAACACTTGCAGCCGAAATTTTCACGTCGCGTCTGGCGTGAAGCTCAGAAAACCAAGCTGAATATGAAGAGAAATGACAAAATGAAAATAACGAAGAGAGAATAAACTCGTTGCTGTTTCTCAAGAGTTTCCAGCGGAATCGTCACCTCCTACTAACGCGTACTCTTACCCTTGCTAAATCCATAGATAATCGTAGAAAAGCCACAACAACCTCCTAAAGTGCAAAGAACTTCGACTCCAAGGTACATAGAGAATTAAAAAAATGAATGTGGATGAAAATAGGCACGACCATCCACACATCAGATTCTTCAAACAATTCATAGCACTAGTATTCTCCCGTCTATAACACTGAAAGAGACAATGTACACGCAAATACTATGCCCCGACAAAATAGAGTTTCGAAAAGGAAAACTTACCCGCAAGTCAACAAGCTTCTCACGAATCTGCATGTAACCCAAATGCAGCTTCCCTCCGAAATGATCCGCCAGGCGACGGTCACTGAAAAAATTTAAAGCAATCATCATGAAACCCACTCCTCCAGGAATCATACGCGGTGGAGCAATGTTAAACGCTTGTCTATTTGAAACCAGTAAATAGAAGGATCGATATATGTCAATAAGAGATTAATAAAAAACATCACCACCAATACTCTTGAATGCAGAGGTAAAACACTAATTCTGGCTACCGACAACATTGTAAATTATTGTAGGTGCGACTGGGCAAGCTTGAAGAAAAATAAATGAGATGCATAATACATACAGTCTACACGGTGGAATGCCATCATCATCTTCACTGACTCAAGAAAAGTTCGCTGCCAATGGGTGATAAACCTAGGAACATCTGTAAATCGAGACGCCGATTCAAAGTTAACTCGTCTGGGAGCGAGTGCTTGATTCACTGACTTTCAGTTTCCCGATGAAGTAGAAGCAGAGTGCACTGAAAAACCTTGAACTGCACTCAAGATTTCTAGATGCTTAAAGACAAGTCAAATACCAACAGTCTTTTTCCAATACATACCTGTCGTAGATGCTCAAAAAGGCACCGCAAATATCACACACTCTCAGCTTCTGATCAGCCTGTTGAAGGTGTACATATAGTAGTGAGTGGAAAAGTAACCAGAAACGCAGTGCACATAGAGCAAATATAATAATCAGAGAATCAGAGAAGCTTCTAACAAATAGAAGAAACCAGAATACGCAACAAGGTGTAGCATAAGAAGTTAGAAAAGACACTGACAATGCGAACTTCTGGAGCTAGCAGCTTAGCAGGGTCTGTAATCGCCTCTTGTCTGGCTCCCAACTGCCAAACCACCAATAATTACCATTACTATACCATCATCATGAAGATTCTTAGTACGTTTTACAAATATATTATCAACTCATGACCAGCAGTACAATCTTGAGAGCCCCACAATTTTGAAACTTTAAAAAGTGTTTCTGTAAAATGATAATTAGCTGCCCATGCTTCCCCGAAGCTTTCCGATATTACATTGGCTGCAACAATACAAGAGACAAGGACTTGCACCTTTTTCAAAGCCTCAGCTTCCTCCATTGCTTTTTGTGCCTCATCCACCATCCCAAGTTCTCCTGTTCATAACAACATATAAGCTTGACAAGAGTGATCTCAGTACATACAGAATCTGCCAAGCAACACGTGTAAATGGTAACAGTGAGTCTTCTATGCAATTACTCACCCAATTCCTCCGCTTTCTTCAGCTTCTCCTTTATCATTTCCTGTGTTCGGGCATCTGGAGGCAAAATCACAAGCGACGGTAGAGGGGCGAGAGGAGGTGGATTGGCCAGTGGCTGTGGCATCAAAGTTCTATCTTTGTTGAAAGCTTCCAATAAAGACATGGCCTGTATTGAATTTTGTTTTATCAACATTAGAAATTAATAAAAAATCCGAATGCAAATAGTGAGGTCACATACCAAAATACTAAAAGCTGCCATATATGCAAGCTCATGTTTTAAAATATGCTGATTGTGAAAATCATGCCACTGCTTATCATATCCCGAATACCCCATACTATGTTGCGTTTGCAATGTAAGAAACACTTCAATTCGTACTTTCTTGTCTGCAATGATATTAATTCAGAATTGCTAGAGTCTCAAACGGAAGATATCATTGTCAGTAAAAGAAAACTAAACAACTAACAGGGCGGTAAATTGTAACCTGTTTATCTGCACGTTTGGTTTGAAGTTCTTGAACAGCTTCCATGATTCGAATTTTATCATCACTTCGCCCCTCAAGATCTACACATTCAAAAAAAACAAAAGATCATGGAAAATGAAAATTATACGTAGAAAACAAACAAATACAATAAACTTTTAATACTCTTTCCTGTCTGTCGTAGGTTTTCCAAACTCTTACGTACAAAAACAGAACTTACCCAGATACTCTGCAGATTTAAGTTTCTCTTTAATTTGTTGAGTGTACTCCGAAGCCTCTGGAGACTGCAGATCCAACAGAAGGCTAAATTAGCACACAGCAACAGAGTTCCCAAATAACTTTCCAAAAGTTGGCTTTTCGGACACCCAAAATGAATCACAAAGTCGTAACGTTGCATTCTAAACCCCTTAATAATGTCTCATTTGTATGCTTCCTCATTCTGGAATTGATTAGTAATAGAAATGATGAACAAACCTTTGTCACCTCCGAAACAGCAATTGCAGTAGCCGCACCTGCATCGTCATCTTCTAGACGTTTCAAGGCCCGTTGGATTTTGCGGTCACACTCTACAATATGCTTCTCCAAACAATCCTCCAAGTCCCTATCATAAGTGTCCTTCCCACTTGTCTTTGCCTCTTCGTACCTAATTTTGATTAAGGTCTAACCTAAGAGGAGCATGACACAAAACAATAAAAGGAAAATTTTAAGCGTTTTAACAAAGGAAAGAGACACTTGACAGGATACTCTTTGCGCAGTTGCAGAGAGTGCACTTTCGAGCACGGGCCAAGGTCCATTTTCTGCAAAAAGCCGCAAATAGCAAAGTCAATCCACACAACTCTCACCATAATTTCGGATATAGCAAAGACCTCGAATAATTTACTCCATAAAATGCATTGCTGACGCAGTTCCGTGACGATCAAATCATTAAGAGCTCTAATTGCTTCTAACCTAAGCCAATCTCGTATGTTCAGAAGCATATACGAACTCATAGCTCCTAAATTGTGCATTGTCAACAAAATCGAGCTCATTAATAAAAAAAGTTAACGCACAGATCAGGATGAAACCCTAAAAGAGCTTCCAAACGCACCGTGAGTTGGAAGAGGTCGTGAGGACAAAGCCCCGTGAGGTAAAGACGACACACATCGCGGTCCCAGTAGTTCCGCTTCACCTCCAACACGTCGCCATTGCGGTTCGCTCCCATCAAGGCATCTAACTGCTTCCGAAAAGCATCCATTCTTGCTTGCTTCCGATCAACCCTAACTTGAACATAAAAAACGAAGAATTGCAGCTCGTCAAAATGTTTAAGCCACACTCGGATTACTCGTCCTCTCCACGACTGTTGTCACCCTAAGCTATTATTCTTTCAGATGGAATTGTCAGACTCCGATCGGGAGTGAGAAAAGATTCCAGAGATGCGGAAAATGCAAGAGGAGGAGAGATGGAGAAATTGGAAACATGGAAATGTAAAATTTTTGGTCTAGATAGCGGATCCAGGGGCCATCGCTCGTAACCCTGAGCCCTGTCTGCGCAAGCATCGTCTCTGCAAACGAACTCTGCCTCCAGCATACCGAAGAACGCTTCCACGGTCGTGGGTCGAGGAGGGCTTCCACGGTCGTGGGTCGAGGAGGGCTTCCACGGTCGTGGGTCGAGGAGGGCTTCCACGGTCGTGGGTCGAGGAGGGCTTCCACGGTCGTGGGTCGAGGAGGGCTTCCACGGTCGTGGGTCGAGGAGGGCTTCCACGGTCGTGGGTCGAGGAGGGCTTCCACGGTCGTGGGTCGAGGAGGGCTTCCACGGTCGTGGGTCGAGGAGGGCTTCCACGGTCGTGGGTCGAGGAGGGCTTCCACGGTCGTGGGTCGAGGAGGGCTTCCACGGTCGTGGGTCGAGGAGGGCTTCCACGGTCGCAAGGCAGGGTTTAATTTTTTGTTTTTGCCAAAGTGTGATTTTTGTTTTTTCCAGGGTGTGATTTTTGTTTTTGCTAGGGTTTAATTTTTGTTTTTGTTAGGGTAGAGCGACTCCCACCTCAGAATGCATGCATGTAAGGAAAATTTGGTTCAAATTGGAAATAATGAATGGTATACAAAATTTCATCCAAAAATATACTACTATAAGCTACTTTCATCCAAATTTTGGTAATTTGGGTTCTCGTTCAAGTAGGGATCTAGCAACTTCTTCCAATTTTCATGCAAAATTCTTAGTGTATTGGTAGCTAGACGCCTATTGAGGTAAGATTTAGGCAAAAATTCACCAAGAAATTAAACCTTGGGAGGGCTTTATTGGTTGTAGGTTGATGGTTGCGGATTGTTGGAGGGTTTAGAGCCGGTTTCTATTGGAGGCTGGAGGGGTCTAAGCCTAAACATCAAGCTATGCAAAAGTTGACTAACATTCTTGGACCTTCTAGACCCTAGACCAAAGCTTGCTTTTAAAAATGTATGTTGTCAAGATTTCAAAGTTCTTTTCTTTTCTTTGTCCGTGGTCAACTTAGACGGGCAACTAGATAGTTCTGGTCCCCAATGGAAATTGGCCCTCATAGAGTTGTAGGTAGTCACTTGACTATTGTTCTTTTGGGTTCTAGCAATTTTTAGATGACAAATGCAATCATTAGCAAAATTTTGAACTATATAAGAGGCCCTATTTTTTTGGCTCTCTTAAAATTATTGAGTTTAGGCCAAGTACATTAGAAGCATATGTGAAGTGTCTCTACTTTGTATGACTTTTTAATTTTAGGTCACAAAAAGCATGTATATAAAATGGTAATCTAGTCCTTGTATGAAGGACCTTAGCCACATGCACAATCCAAAACAGTACAAAAGGTATTGCACTAACAAAGTATGTAAATGAACTCACTAGTCACAATCCAAGTACTTCACTCATGTATACATATAGAGTAAAATAGATTTATAATTTTGTTGCACCCACATCTTTGTCAATTGGGATGGCATAACAATATAATTTCCATGATTCCATTGAACTCAAAGGGTGGGCAAAAATAGGGGATTAGTGATTTTTGTTGTTGTAATAAATACATATCTTGGGATCCTTTTTGAGACTTATTAAAGGACTCTTGGAGGGTTCCAGAATTTTGATGCAGGCTGCATCATCAATGTGCATGTGAAGAATTAGTTAAAGACAAATTTCCATATTTGATTAGAAAGGGAAAGTTGAAAAAACAACAAAGAAACTATTGTGCCATGGATAAATTATGTTAGAAACAACAAAAAATAGAATTGAAAATGGTGTTTCAATAATTTTCATCAAATCTTGATTCTAGAATCTCATGATTACAATGATTGAAGCCGATTAATTTGTTAAAATGAACCATCCAAAATAATGTAATATCTTTGAACCCAAAATTCTGCCTAAAAATAAAAAGTTACTTAAAGAATGAAATGTTAATCTAAACTAAATTTTAATTAATTAAGAGTTACAAAATTAGTAGATACTATCTTCTAAATAAGAAGAGTTATCATGCTAAGGTTAACTTTTTAAGATTTGTAAGGCCAAAAACTCCAAGTTTCTCAATAATTTCAATTTGCTAGTGGAAATTTTAGAAAAAAAAAAGCTATGTGTAAGGAATATATGGTTTTTATGCTTGAAATTTTAAATTTTAATTTGTTTCCATCTGCTATGGTAAAATGAAGTTGCTTTTTTTGTTAGGGATAGACTCAAAGACAAGAATGAAGTAATGAAAACGTAGAATCAAAACAAAAATTCAGAAGTGTACCTAAAACCAAGGCTAAAGAAGTATATTAGATAATAGCAATACAAGGCAAGAGCAAGACAGAAGGCTAAGGTTTGGATATCAAAGACTAAGGACGCAAGATGAGTTGTCAAAACTGAGGAAACCTCTCAGTCTCAACTCCTATATATATTCAAGGGTTGAGGCTTCAACTCTTCTAGAGGCTTCTAAGCTTCCAAATTTCTAGAAGCTTTCAAGCTAAAAGCTTTTAGTCATCTAGAAGCTTAAAAGCTTCTAAAAGCTTTCAGTCATCTACAAGCTTAAAAGCTTCTAAAAGCTTTCAGTCTTCTAGAAGCTTCCAACCTTCTAGAGGGTTTTAACCTTCTAAAAGCTTTCAAGATCTTTTATCTTTCTAAAGCTTTTTGGAACCTTTTAATTCTTTAGATCCTATTAATCCTCTAGAGCCTTCTAAAACCTCCTAGATCAATCCGTTTATGTCCGTAATATCACTTCTTCCTCTAACTTCGAGATCCTTTGAGGAGTTCACACTATTAATGCTCTTGGTTTTAATGGACATTCGCAATGAAATTCTTCAATTTTTAAAGGTTCGTTGGTTAAGTTTAAAGCTGGTTTCTACGTATGCTCACTAATTGGATATCTGTGCTAATGAACAAAATATTCAATTTGTCCTCTTCGAATCCTTGAATCTAACACTTTTTCAACTTTACATTCTATGATATCATCCACTTCAACCTAAGGCGGTGGAAGTTGGATTTTTTTAAGAAAACTAAATTTTCTATAAGTTACCAAAAGTGAAACATAAAATACTAAGTGTACATTCATTGACGTCGGTAATTGTAGTCAATATACAACATCATTCATTTGTTTTTCAACAATAAATGGTCCAATTTGACAATAATCAAGTTTATTATTTAGACAATTTATTTTGATATTGTGTTGTACTAACCACACTTTATTACCTACTTAAAAGTTTGGTTGCTCTTTTCTTCTCATATTGATAAAGTCCTTATAACATACTTCAATTTTCTTTAAATGGGTTTGCATTGTTGTGTGTAACTCTTTTAGATGTCTTGCTAAATTCTTTGCTGCAGGACTCTCCTTCTTTTAAGCTGATAATATATCAATTTTTTGGTGAAAGTCATAGTTAGTATAAAATAAAGTCTCTTAAGTTGATATATGTTTGCTGTTATTGTATGCAAATTCTAAAAGTGGTAGTAAAGAAATCCAATTATCTTGTTGATAATTTATACTGCATCTCAAATATTGCTCCAAAACTTGATTTACGCGTTTAGTTTGTCCATCGGTTTAAAAAAGAAATGTTGATGAAAGCTTGATTTTTACTTACGAGATCTTGGATAATGACTATCAAAATTTAAAAATGAACTGAGGTCCTCTATCCGATACAATATCTTTGGATAATCCATGATAACAATAAATATTGTTGATAAAAAACTTAGTTGTTTCTTCTCCCATAATCATCTTCTTGTATGGAATAAAATATATCATTTTTGAAAACCAATCAATTATCACGCAAATAAAATCAAATTTAGCCAAAATCGGTAAATCTGTAATAAAATCTATAGAAACAAATGACTATGGTTGTTTTGGCACTAGTAAAGGTTATAAAAGTCTGTATGTTCGATGTCAAGGAATCTTTGAACAAGAATAAGTATTGCAAGATAGTATAAAATTTTTAACTGTCTTCCACATTTGAGGCCATCAAAAATCACAAGAAATGAGTTCCAACGTTTTGTTGAATCCAAAATATCCAACGGCTGGAAGATTGTGGCGTGCTTGTAAGACTTGAAAGCGATGTGGTTTGTCAGGACTATAAAAGCGTTCTTCAAAGTACAGATATTTTCTTTTAATCCTGAATTTGCCAGAATCCTCCGTAAAATCAATGAAGCGTTGTTTGATATTAAAAATTAATGCATCTATAGCTGAGGTTATTCAGATTTGATTAAGAAAACTGAAATCAGCTGGAAATGAGATTTGAGCTGCTCGTAAACAAAAGCGTTCAGGCTTTGAAAGCATTGTTTGTTATTGATCATATGCTGCTTCTCCTTCCTTAAGCATAAGATTGGATCTTCTAAATAAAACATCAGATAACCTTTGTAACTTTCCGGATCGATGTATAATGTCAAAATCAAACATGGATAGAGACATATTCCAACAGGCTTATCGACGATTTAAAACACGAGTAGATATAAAATATTCGAGGTTCTTGTGATCTGTGTATATTGTCACATGATGTACGGCGCCTTCAAGTAAATGATGTCATTCTTAAAAAAAGTCCACAATAGCAAATAGTTCTTTATTGTGGATTTTATAGTTGATCTCCGCGGTATTGAATTTCCTTGAATAAAAAGCAACTAGATGAAGTTTTCCGTTTTCTCCCTACTGTGATAACATTGTGCCCAATGTAAAATTCAAAGCATCTGTCTCTATAAAGAAATGTTTGAAAAAGTCTAGATGAACCAATATCAGAGCTGTAGTAAAAACTTTCTTCTATGTTTGAAATGCCTTGTCTGCTTTTTGATTTCACTCTAATTTATCCTTGCATGTAAGCCGTGTAAGTAGAGCAGTAATTTGAGAATAGATTTTAATAAAAATTTGATGAAAATTTGTAAAATCAAGGAAACATTGAACATTGCGTATTGTTTTTGGAGTTGTCTCGTCTAATACAGCTTGAATTTTTTTGAAATCCATAAAAATGCAATTGCTTAAAATGATGTAACTAAGAAACTCCATTTCAGTAGTGTGAAAAACACACTTTTCAAGTTTAGCGTATAGTCCGGCATTGCGAACTCCATTTCAGTAGTGTGAAAAACACACTTTTCCAGTTTAGCGTATAGTCCGGCATTGTGAAGCTTTGCAAGTACTAGCTTCACATATTTTTCATATTGAATTATATCCTTAGAATATATTAGGATGTCATCTAGATAGCAAACAACAAAATGGTCCAAGAATTCTCTGAATATATCATTTATAAGATGTTGAAAGATAGTTGGTGCATTTGTAAGTCCAAAAGGCATGACGTTATATTCAAAATGACCATATTTTGTTTGAAAAGCTTTCATCAATTTGTCACTTTTTTTTATTTGTAAAAGATTATAAGTTCATCCTAGATCAATTTTAGTATAAATTTTTGCTTGTCCGACTTGATTCAGAAATCCGCTGATTAGAAGTAGTGGATACCAATTCTTGATTGTCACTTTGTTGAGCCCGCGGTAGTTCATGCACATATGTATAGATCCGTCTTTTTTTTTTACAAAAAGAAGAGGTGCACCAGTTAGAGATTTAAAGTATTGGCTAAAATTTTTGCCAAATTTTTGTCAAGATAATCCTTCAATGCAAATAATTTATTTTGCGACAGTTCGTTTATAGAACCAAAAGGTGGTTGAACATTCTTTTGAAGGTTGATTATGCAATTATACGGTCGATGCTTGGGCAAAATGTCTGCATTTTTTTTTCAAAGATGTCTTAATATTTCTTATACTTTTCTAGAAGCGAAGTTGTTGTAGTGGTTTGTTCAAATATTGGAATTGCATAAGCCACAAAGATATCAGCGTCTTTAGCAGCTTCCATAAATATTTGAGCTCCAAAAAATAAAGGTTTTGACGTTTTTTGGCTGGAAGAGCCTTCGGCTATAATCATTGATGTACCTGTAAAAGTTTTTTCAAGTGAAAAAGTAACACTACAATTTGCTCAATTAATTTGAGAATTGAAATTTTCAAGCCATGAAAGTCATAAAATCACACGACTTGACAGAGAATAGATAACGTTATAAACCACTTGACTACTACGATTTTTTGTTATTGTTTGTAAAGAAATTGTCTTATGGATAACATCGCCAAAAAATAATGGTCGTCCATCAATAACTTCAACGTGAACGGCTTTTGATTTTTTAACAGCAAAAATTTTATGACATTTTACAAAAGATTTATCAATGAAACAAGATTAAGTTCCTGAATCAATCAAGGCTTGGACTTTAATATTTTTTGAATCAAAACGTATGGGTACGGTAAAGCAAGGAATAGAGTTTGCAAATAGTACATGACCTGAAGATGTTGGTAGTGTTGCTAAATTCAATTGCACGGTCCCTATCGTAGCTAGATTTTGTTGTTTTTTTATTATGTGCTCTAAAATTGCATCATGCATTTTTGTTTTTTAAGACAATCGCTAAGCTTGTGTCCTTCTTTTTTGCAATAGAAACATAATCCTTCTTCGCGTCGGTATTTTTTTTCTACTTCCGTAAGAAGTTTGAATTAAATTCCATCAATTTGCATATCTTCCGTTTTCATTTGTTTGCCAACATTTGAAGTTGCAGAAGAGACATAGTAACTATTATACGATCGCGGCGTAGTCCTGCTTTGTTTATCTTGTTATCATTTGAATAACCGATTGTCGCATATAACAGTTTGATTAATAGCATCATTCAATGTTGTAGGATTTAATAATAAAAGTAATAAATCTTTTACATTGTCCCGTAAGCCATAATAGAATTGACTAATCAAAGCTTGTTTTCTCCAATTGATGTTGCATGCTAGTTGACAAAACTCAGAAGCATAGACTAATATTAAACACCGTTTTTGTCGTAAGTTTCGGATTTTTGTTGTTGCAGAACGTATTTTGTTTTGTTTGCCAAAATTTTTTACAAATGTGTCTAGAAATGTTTCAAAATTGTTGAATATTAGAGAGTTCTTTCCAAAAAGCGGTGCAAATAAAAAAAAATGCTTGCCCGGATAATAATATCCATACCAATGTGAACTGTGTTTATCAAATATTGTTGAGATTGAAAGAGTGTAATAAGTCAAATTTGGTTGATAAAACCACAAAATTTGGAACGTGTGCCGTCAAATTTATCTGAAAAGTTGACCCTGGATTTTTTGCTCTTGTTGGAACTTGAAGTCTGAAGCATAGAATCTGAAAAATTATTGGCTTAAATAGTCAATATAGATGCAGCAACAAGTCCTCGCTCTATAGCTTGTTGTAGTCTTGTTTCAAGGCCGGAATGTCTTGCGTTGAAATTTTTAGTCTGTTTAAATATTTGTTGGCGCTCCATATTTATAAAAGTAATTACAGACATAGTAACGTCAAACTTTGAATCGTTTATTATAATTTCACTTCCTTCCGTCATAATAAATGCGTACTATTCCAGCAATATATTGAAAATAATCTGAATGTGAAAACTTGAAAAAAAAAAAAAAAAGTTAGATTGTGTTAGCAGAGCACCATCAACTTAAAAATGGATAATCCACAATTCCTTAGATACTTTGCAGTTTTCAAATGAAGGAATAACCCACGCTCTATTTGAAACCAGAAAGTTTTAATAATGTTTGAAGGTAGTTTCAACAAACTATTAGGGACGGACTCGGAGACAAAAATGAAGTAATGAAAATATAGAATCAAGACAAAAACTCAGAAGTGAACCTAAAACCAAGGCTAAAGAAGTATATTAGATAATAGCAATACAAGGCAAGAGCAAGACAGAAGGCTAAGACTTGGATGCCAAAGACTAAAGATGCAAGATGAGTTATCGAGACTGAAAAACCTCTCAACCTCAACTCCTATATACATTCAAGGGTTGAGGCTTCAACTCTTCTAGAGGCTTCTAAGCTTCCAAATTTCTAGAAGCTTTCAAGCTAAAAGCTCTTAGTCATCTAGAAGCTTAAAAGCTTCTAAAAGCTTTCAGTCTTCTAAAAGCTTTCAACTTTCTAGAGGGTTTTAACTTTCTAAAAGCTTTCAAGATCTTTTATCTTTCTAAAGCTTTTTGGAACCTTTTAATTCTTTAGATCCTATTAATCCTCTAGAGCCTTCTAAAACCTCCTAGGTCAATCCGTTCATGTCCATGACATCTTTCTATTATAAAATTGAATATTTAAAAGTTAATTCCTACATGCTTACAAAGTCTTGAATAAAATTTGAACACATTACTATATATGAATTTCACAACTTATTTGAAGTTGACAGATGTCACTAATATCATTTTATTCTTCCAAAGTCATAATTGCTCCATACAACTATATGCTTTTTAAGCACTTAGATTATGATATTCAATACACAAATATGCTTTGCCTTTGCTTTGCATAATCTCTCTCATTTTCAATTACTTTCAATGAGCCTTTCTTTACCTTTTCCCCTCTCTCTTCTTTTCTTTGAATTTCAAATTTTGGATGACAAAGATACATCAAATTTTGAGTGACATACAAACACCTAGCGCTTTAGGATAGAACATTTAGAATTTTGCATGACAACAAACATTTGCTGCTATATAATAGAAATACGTGCACATGAACTTGAATTTGAGTATTTGTTCAACTACCTTCAAACAATTACATCACTTTATTTGGTTATCTAATGCTTCTTTTTTTTTTTCTCAATTTTTTTGCTCAAGGGATGTAGTGAGAGGTAGCGGTAGAAACTACGTGCGAACAAATGATAGGGTGTCTGATAAACATTTGAGAAAAAAATTATAATTTGGTTTTTTATATTATAGGGTACAAAAATATCATGAAATGTCTTCAAACTATTATAGGGTATAAAAAATAGGTCCAATTAGAAAACAATTAGACCTAGGATACCCCCCTTTTTATACTTTTTTTTGGCTAAAAGTTGTAAATCCTGCTGCCTTGTGAGTAGCATATTTAGAGTGTTCAATAATTTTACAAACTTTACAAATTTCTACTATAGACTTTGGATGGCTTTAGGTGGTTGTCATTTAATTTTGGAAATTGGCAATTCTTACTTTGAGCCCTCTGTTTGTTGTTTGTTGTTCAAGGTTCAAGGTCCAACTTGGGATTTGGAAATTGCTCAGTCTATCTCTTCCACTGGCTCCATTTTTTGGCTGCTATTCAAAATTTATTCTTTACATATTATTTGGCATACGCTGAAGACATGTACAACACCTTGAAGCAAACATACTTATGGCATGTTTTTGCCAATCAAAGCGTTTGCATAATCTAAATTATATTTGACAATTTCTTGTTGTGCACCACAATTTAGTGAAGTATATTATTTTGCATATTATAAAGACATGTACAGTACATTGAATCAAACAATGTAGGTTAAAATAAAGTTAATATCAAAAGTTAATCGCTATATCATTCATATTAATCATGTAAGAAGGACTTGAACCTAAAGCTCAATTTATATAGCATTCAATAGTATGATACCTTCCTAGTAAAAGAGCGTCATTAACAACTTTTATGGAAGGTACAATAGTAGTATTGAGTACACTTTTTTGTTAAGGTATAGTTGAAACTTGAATATAGTCATTAGTAGGGGAAAAAAAGTTTGAAAGAAGTTTAATGTCTAAAAAAATTGTAGTAGAATTTTTTGTTTTATCTTATTTACCATATCATTTATTCATATCAATTTAGAATTATAAGTAATGCAAGCTCCTTCTTTAATAACGCAAAGTAGAAAATTACATAATGATAAGGTGTTAAAAAAAAAAAAAAAAACTAATACCCCCCTAAAAAAAACTTGGTGTTTGCACCTATCTCCATATTTTTTTACACACTGACCCCCGAGTTCTTTTGCTAACTATTGAGATAAATTAAATGAGTATTTCTTAATATTTTGTCCATCTACTTATAAATGTTGAAATCTATATTACTAATATGTTTCTCCAAGTGTTAGATTAGAGGACTTACTGATTCAAGACCAACTTTCATATTGCATTAGAATCAGAGAATAATAAAAACAACAAAGAATCTACAAAATTACACATGAAAATGTATTGGAACATAACAAATTCAAAAAGTAGGAAATAACGTTCCAACAAGTTTTACAAAACAACACAAATTTTATGGGATTTAAGTTTTCCAAAGTCATAAAAACACTATCACCATGGCCAATTCCAATGCGGCATGAAAAATTGACAATAAGGTAGGAGGTTCTAAAAGTGTGCAAGCTCTAACAGGGTGCACCTCCTCAAACGTACTCTTTTTGTACATGTTTTTTTTCATAGCCCTTCAACAACGTACAAACAATGTACATTTGAGGAGGTGCACCATTTTGGAGCCTTATAGCCTTTCCACTTCAAAATTTCATAACTAATTCCACAAAGCTCCAAAAAATATGAAACAATTTGAGTTAGATGACAATTCCATGTCTTTCAAGAAAAATTTACTGATAAATTATTTCATGAAGTTTCACCTCTCAAAATTCAGTTTCAGCCCTTAGATGCTCCATTCATGAGCCTCCTACCTTAAAAGATGAGTATAGTTAACGGTAAAACGTACGGTTGTAGGTAGTTCTCAATTAGCGCACTCGAGCGGATGTTCTCGCACCTTCCAGAAGATGATAAACTGCAAATCAGTTCGACAAATTTCATCCATCCATCCAGCCCGTTCGGCAACTAAACCGCTCTTCCCATCTCTCGTTCGCCACCCTCGCAGTTCGTTGCAGCGCCTCCTTCACAGCCATCATCGTTTCTGAATATATTTTCCATTTGCAAAGAACGAGAGAGACATCGCTCTTCCTTGACATTTGTTCCATTATTTGCATCCTTTACTCACAAAAAAATTCAAAACTTTTGAGTCGGAGTTCGGCGTCATTGAAAAATTAATCATCGCTTTCTTTTCCCTTGCATTCGTCGCAAGACAGTGTCATCTTTGTAGTTTTAATCGTCATCTCAGGCTTAGCCTCAAAGCGAAGGTTTAATTATCTTCTGTGTTATAAGAATTGGTTCAATATCTTTTGAGAAGAGACCTTGAAGATCCATTTCTTGCTTGCACATTGCCTGCTGTTTGTTTGACTTCTTTCCTTTCAGTTCGTTGCAGCGCCTCCTTCACTGCCATCGTTTTTGGACACATTTTGCATTTGCAAAGAACGAGAGAGACGTCGCTCTTCCTTGACATTTATTCCTTCAGTTGCATCCTTTAAGCTTACTTACAAAAGATTTTAAACTTTTGAATCGGAAATTCGAAACCGTCATTGTACAATTGCTCATCGCTTTCTTTTCCCTTGCAATTTTCGCAAGACAGTGTCATATTTGTCGTTTTAGTCGTCATCTCAGGCTTAGTCTCAAAGCGAAGGTTTAATTATCTTCTGTGTTATAAGAATTAGTTTAATGTCTTTTGAGAAGAGATCTTGAAGATCCACTTCTTGCTTGCACAATTGCCTGCTGTTTGTTTGACTTCGTTCCTTTGCTACTTGCGAGGTACGTCTTTCAATTGTTTGCACTTGCAAAAAAGGATACGTTTGTGCGCTTTGAGATATCTTAACTGCGTACATTTTTCCGTTTTGCGGAGAGAGATCGCAGTTTCTTTGTATTCTTCATCCTTCAATTAACACATTTTTCTTACAAAGCGGTCAAAATGTAACAGTACGTAAGGTTTTGGAATCGTTAGCAAGTAATTAATGTTTTCTTAATCCAAGACTCTGTCCCGATTTCGAGTGCGTTCTTTTTATTTTAGTTTTGAGAGTAGTATTGATGCGTTCTCTTGGCGTATTCCTGGTCCGTCGGTTTGGTTTATATTGTTTGCTAGAGAGATCGATTTCTTTGTTCTATGAGGTGCGAGCTTCAGGATATTCTTCTTCCTTCAATTGAAAGATTGCCTTACAAAACTTTGGAAATTTGAGTTCATCCGAGTTTTGAAACCTTCAGCGGAAAATTACTGTAAGTATGTTCCAAGAAATCCGTCTCAAGGCAATGTGCTCTTAATTATTTTGATCTCGATCTCGATCTTGGCTTGGTCTTGGTGCAATGATTTAGTTTGTATACTGAGTTTAGGAACTCGAATTTCGTGTCTCTAAATACACTTGCTTGTAGAAACATTCCTTGCTCGCACATTTGTTCTCCGCATTTTTGACAACTAGCCTTTTGCATTTGCTCGGTGTTTGTTTATTATCCCAGCTCTATGTCCTTAACGCTTGAAGATCGGGCCTCTAAGTTACCCGCTCGCCTATTCTGATTGCTCCAGTGAGCTGCGTACTTGTTTTCCTTTCTGTCTGTTACATTTAGAATCTTTGAAGAGAGTGAGTATTGTATTATTATCCGGCTTTGCCAGGATCGTATCTTTATTTGATTCAGCCGAGTTGGATAATGCAATATAACCTTTACCAAATTCTGATGCACTATTGAAGAGTTCAGCTTTGACTTTCCAGTTCTTTATTTTTAGTGTTTGACTTTGTCACATCCTATCAAGAACAATACTAGTCTTGAAGTCAGAACGTGAGGAAGGATGGGAAGGAGCAGGAGCCGAAGTTACAGTCCGACACGGCGAGATAGGATGCGAAGTCCTTTTCGAAAAGGTCGTCACCGAGACGATGATTTTGGTGCACGAAGAAAAGCCTGGAGGGGGAGGGAACTAGGCGGTCGCTATTCGAGTGCCCCTACCAGCCTTCTTATTCGCAACATTGCTCGAGATTCCAGGTATTCTCATTCGCCTCATCCTCTAGAATCAGTTGCCATGGTGCTAATGTGATAATTGACACGATGTCATACTGAGTCATATGAAATTATACGGTTTAACCCCTAAAGGACCCTGGAATTTCTTGAACTTCTAGGAATCTGCCCTAATTTGAACAAAAAGCTAACATTTTGATAAGTTGTATCAATTCTTTTTGAATTGTAACCGTATAAAATCAAACTAGACATATTAAAGATTACATTAGTAAAGAAATCACAACAAAATCTCTTAGAGATTGAAAGATTATAATATTTGATCATGAGGGTGTTAAAACTGTGAAAGTGATTTGAAATCTTTCAATCTTCTTTTCACATGTCAAATTAAAAAGTTGGTCACCAAAAAAATATGAGGTTAAAAGGCCTAACATGCATAACCCCAATCAATTTATGACTTCTTAAAATCTACTCTACAATTTTTTAAAATGAATTTCTAATGTGACTTTTTCTCAAAGATTTAGTGTATTTGAGGCTCATTCCCAAGAGCCCTCAACACTACTAAAAGTCAAGATTGCAATGGACACCCGTGCACAAAATCTTGAATAGAAAAATCATAATCAATCATTTGCAAAATCAAATTGTTGAAGCTAACACTAAACTTTAAAAAGAATTCTTCAAAAATATAAAGTACTAAAATTTTAATTTGGTACGGTTTTATTTAACTTCAAAAGTTGGTTGAGGATACATTCTGTCCTCAGGGTCGTTTTGGGGTTAGAATAACTTCTAGAGATACTGACTCGAAATCATCCTTCAGTTGAGAACTCTCAGCTAAATAAAAGAGCTTTCGTAGTATATGGTAAATCTTCCAACGACCTTGCAGCCTTGAGACCTCAAATTCCCGGTAGCGCTAATCTTCCTTCCTAAACATATTTGCACTCATAAAAAAGATGTTCATAATGGATGCAGGCCTGAGGATGTGCGGATACCATTTGAAAGATTCGGGCCAGTTAAAGACGTGTATCTTCCGAAGGACTACTACAGTGGGTAAGTTTGCTCCTGAAGTCAGGAGGTAATCATCTCTTGTTAAACCATTCTCTCATGAAACCTGCGTGCTAGCTCAATTTGAAACAATCTAATCCTGCTTTGTAGAAAGCACCTTCTTTCAGAGCTGCTGATAACTTTATCAGCCAGCGAAATCAAGGTTATTTCTGATTTTTTTTCCAGACTTTCCCGGAGATTGATAGCGCCAAAAGGTGGGAGCCCTCACCCCGGGTTTAAGATGTAGTGTACCAAAGTGTGGAAACGTCCGGCATACAGGAAAATGGGAATGAAGCGGGGTTGACGAGTAGAGTTGCTTGCTGTCCGAATCTGAAGGTCATTCATGAACTGCTTGCAAATTTGGATGCCATTTTGTGGCACCAGTGTGGTACAGCTATTAAAATACTTGCTTTAAAAATAGGAACTAGTAGAGAGTGTTGAACACCGACCGACAACCTTTCTTGAAGAACCTCAGAAGTCGGTTACAAGCTGTTGAGCTTTCTTCTCGCCAATCTCATTATGCAAGTCGAGAATGTTAGTATGGGGGAAGTGTTGAAGAAAGCCAAAAAAAAGCTCAAAGTGTTTCACCTAGGAAGACAGCAAGAGTGGGGCAAAAGCAAGGTTGTCAAGAGATGGCAATGCCACCAGTTGAAGGAAGAAGAATGGAGATTTTAATTCAAGAATTTTGAAGATAATATGATTGTTGTACCACTGAGAAGAACATACCTGTTCAAGGGTCAGTTGAGGTATGCTAACTAAGGCTTGCGTTCTCTTTTTGTTACTATTCGGGAGACTGCAAACGGGCCCAATAAGAAGTCCATCGCCTTTTTTGACAATCGTCCATAGGGTACGTAAATTGACCACTGGAGGTTCTTCCCCTGTCAAATCGGCACCATAGCTTCTCATTATCTAACAAGGCGACTGATATGTTATTAAAAAAGAATCTGCTCGATTAAGAGACGATCCAATCTTGAGTAGTAGATGTGAGGAACGTAATGTGCTCTCCATGTCATTCTGAAATATATGACTTCGTAAGTGGCTGCAACATGAAAATTTTCAAGCACTTTCAGAACCTGTGGGTACTTCGATGTTCTCCATAGAGCAGATAAGTACAAAATGACAGTCAAGATTTTCAATCCTGTGTAAACACAGCTATTTTCCTTTGTACCTGGCTTCATCAATAGTTTCATTGTAGGTCTCATGGGCACCATAGCTAATGCGTGGGCATTGTTTTTGCAGAGAGCCTCGTGGTTTTGGATTTATTCAGTACCTGGATCCTGCAGATGCGGCCGATGCGCAGTATCATATGGATCGGCAGTTCATAGCTGGACGGGAAATTACAGTCGTATTTGCAGAAGAAAACCGGAAGAAACCTTCTGAAATGCGAGTGAAGGAGCGTTCAAGGTGATAAGAAATAGTGTACCTTGAGCATTGCCAGGTCTGCACATGGTTGGAGAACAGGAACTTCGTAACGTTCTTCACTGGTTATAGAGAATCCTTGTAGTACCCGGAAATCCAGGGAATATTCTTCTCCCAATACAATGAGGTGGCCGAACAGCCCTGGCTCACATAAAGGATGAATCCTTTCTTTGAGCATATGTCTTGGGTCTTCAACATTGTTTTGGAACCATGCGACAAACTCTGTTGTATAGTGTTATGTATTAGTGGCATGATAGACAACTGAGTTTTTGACATTCTGAAATTTATCTGCAGTGAAGCATTTTTCATAAGATTTCAAAGAGTATTAGTATCACTCTCCTAACTTATGCATGTGTTCGTTTGGGCTGCAGCACTCCAACTGGCCGTGCGATCAATGGTGGTGGCAGAGCTGGTGATTCCAGTGGTGATAAGCATCGGAAACGATCACCTGGTCGCCGTTTCAGATGTACGAGTTCTAACCCCAAACCTTAAATCCCAATCTGCTCCTTGGTTCGTTCAAGAAACATTTCTCGATTTATGCCACAGCAGTATACTAAGTATAATGAGTCCTTGTAGTTGAAATTTTTAGATACTTGAATCACATTTCTTCTCTAAATTGAATGTAGAGGAGACATGGTTGTATCCAACCAATGCTATCTTCCACTCAATTGATTGTACACATGATTTTTTACTATGTGTTTGATGCCAAAAGGAATGCTCTGCATCCTTGAAAATAAAGAGCACTGTAAGATTTTGCTGAAAAGTGTGACATCTGGTTGCTTATTTACAGCTTTGTCAAGGTCATGCTCGCCGCCCACTCGACGCCATTCCTCACGGTTAGCAATACCGAGATCCATTTATTTGTGAGGGACGAGTGAATGATGAGTATCATATTGAAACCTCATGTATAAAAATCTCCGATTTCGGTAGAATTAGCAATAGCCTCAGCCGCCTGTCTGAAACCATAGATCTCTCTTAGATGGCCGAGTTTTGAGAGCTTGGGCACTTGAACACCAACTTTTTTCAGACCATACTAATCTTTGAATTTTCTCAGCGAAAGGAACAATAATACATAAACCAAAAAACATACTGCTGTTGCGTAGCACTCTCTTAGATGGACAAGTTGTAGATGGCTCATCATTCATGCACATTCAAGTTCAGTTGCGCTCAACATTTTAAGACAGCATAAGAACGCTTTTGATTTGTGTCTTGTTCAATACATCGCAAAACAATAATCTGGTGACCCCCGTAGATTGTCCCTTGAAATTTGGCGTTTTTTACATTGTTTTAATTGGCCTCAAAGTTCCTTGCAGAGACCAGCCTGCAGGTCGCGACAAGCGCAGCAAACATGACACTCCTGGAAGCTCCGCACAACGGCCATCGAGCCCAGAAGCTACTGGACAAGGAGCAAGGAAGTCTAGGTCGCGGAGGTATGTCCCTGCAACCAATTATGATTTGCACGGCCATATGACTCTACTTTCCAAAGAAGTTAGAAAATGTGTCATCTTTAATTTGGAAACGTGATTATAGGCTCCTAATTTCAAATTGCAATAATATACTCAAGTAAAGGAGGTTGTGTCATGTAGAAAAAAAGATTTTGCTTGGAATGACACCACCTGCCTTTCTTAGGGTTTCTACTAAGTGTTACTATATTCAGAAATTTTATACTGCAAACAACATTCTTAATGACACCACAAAATAAGAAAGTGACAACTGACAAGTGGTGTTTTTTCAAGAGTATAATTTCAGGCCCCTTTTCTTCTACTGCCCCTATATTAATGCTTTGACTGTGATAGACAGACATTCGACTTTGAATCCCTCAATTCCTATTTTCTAACAAACTTCTCAATGTCTCGTTTTTCATGCAGTTTATCACCAGTAGGTCAATCTTCAGCATCAAAATCGCCCTCTTTAGAATAGGGAATGCTACCGTGGTATGATCCTCTTACCGGCTGCATCGATTATGCTGAACATTATCTTACAAACAGCTGCAGACTTTTGTAGAAGCAAGACTTAAAACTTTGTGAATCAAATGGAATCCGTGGGGATATAATTTTCATTGAAGTGTGCTGACAGGAGCTTCAACCTCTCATATAACAGACAGTCAGGGAATAATTTCTCAACCTTCATAACCGTCAACTGATGTGAGCCCGACTACAATCAAGGAATGTTCATTCAAGCGATGTTCTATTTGAGTTAGTGCCTAGTAGTGGTCCAGTCCCTCAGCTCTGGGAATAGCGACTCCTAATATCGGTAGAGTTTCATTACATTTTCCTAGTCTAGATCTTTGCATCATCCCGTACACTACTTCGACCAAGCCCGCACAAAAACCGTGGACCCAAGACACCTCTTTCTAGACGAGCAATTCCCACTTTCGAACTCCACCATCTTCACAACGAACCTTTTGTCGCGTTCCTCCATGGCGAAAACCGCAAGTTTTCTAGGTGAGATGCAAGCAGCTAAAAAAATTGGGCAAATTTTATCCACATTCTTACCTCATTTTGACACTGGCTAGTGGTCAACCATAACAAAAAAATTGGGTGAAACACCATATTCAGTAATTTGGGAAAAACCGGTCATTTTGGGACAATCAGATTTTGATATGAAGGTTTTAGGTGGTCTCCTAAAACCTACACGTGCCCTCACCTGAGAGGAGGAATTTGCAAGGGAAAAGATCTTATTGGCTTAGATTGAATATGATACCTTCAAATCTGATTTAAAGTAACTTTTTGGGGTTAAGGTGGAGTACAAAGTGGGACACCTCTTTTTCCCAAATCAACAAATATGGTATTGTGAAAAAATGGACAAAATTGTCAAATACCTCTAAAATAAAAACTAAGTTTGCCAAAATTTGGATGAAAGCTACTTCTCTTAGTAGATTTTGTGGATGAACTGCACAAATGGATGATTGTCTTCACATATTCCATACTTTTCCCTTCCTTTCTTGCATTCATGGCTACGTGTTGTTTGACAAGAAAAAAAGAAAAAGAAACTCTTTGGATACTATTAAAGGCTTTGTCCGTATACCACTACACCAAATTGTGCATTTAGGTTGCCCCACACTAATTCTCGTATCTTACTCTTCTATTGCTTACTCTTCTATTGCTGTAAATTTGATTTCCATCACTAATTATTGCAATTTTATTTTATTTTAAAGGACCTTGCAACCATTATAAAGCTATCGAAAAATAAATTAACAATGTTCAAGTTGTAAACCATGTAAAATCCAAGAATGATCAACACATAGTCTGGGGCAACCTAAATGCACTATTTGGTGTAGCTTATTTGTTTGAAACATTGGTTTGCTCTTAAAATAAGGTATCTAAGTTACGCAAACTTCCTCACAATCAAACTTCCTCAAAAAAATAACTTCTTACTAGTCTTGCAATCTCGATTCTCGAGCCAATAAAGACCACATCAAAAGTTTTGTACTTACAAATATGGCAACGCCAAGAGTTTCGTACTCATCAAATCCCTGACTGACCTGAAAAATCACTCACCTCGTTTTGAGAAAAACACTGGAAAGTGGAAACTAGGAAGGAAATGTTGTTTTGAAAAGTGCCTATTTTGGATAGATGAAATGACGCAGTTGGACAAACTGACAGATTGTTGTCTTCTTGTTGGATGATAATGATTGGATATTTGGATAAACAATTTTTTGTAATAAAGAGGGATGACATTTTAACTGTTGGATAGATGAGAATTGGATAATTTATTGTTTTTGGGATGAATGGAAACTATAAATATGGATGGACAAAAACAATGGACAAACATATGCATTAATAGTAAATGAAATATATATTTTGATGACACAAATTGACAGCAGATGTGGTGAAATTGAAAAATATTACAACTACAAAAAATGGCAATGTTGCCATTTAATTTGCCATTCACGTTTCTAAGAGCAACAAAATTCTAGTCATTATGAGTACTTCCAAAAGTATACAACTCAAAATGATATCATATCAAGATAATGTGTGCATTTCATATGATGTTGTGACTTGTGAACCATGAAACCAAAATTTAAAATACTCATTTTTTAAATTTGCCAGCAACAACTTTAATTAGTTGGATGAGATTTGGAGGTAGTAAGAACTGAGGATAATTAACATTGTACATGTGAAAACATCACATCTATACTAATAATAGATTAGGATTTGTTTATAATAAAGTTGCCAACAACAACTTTAATTAGTTGGATGGGATTTGAAGGTAGTAAGAACTTAGGACAATTAACATTGTATATGTGAAAACATCACATCTATACTAATAATAGATTAGGATTTGTTTATAATAAAGTTGGGTTTGTGTTTTGTCTGTCGGTCAAGCAGGAGTACGTGTCGCTTGACCAAGGTATAAGCCATGACCGGGGTACGTGTCACTCTACCAAAGTATAAACTAAAATGATACGTGGCAACAAGGGTCTGCGCCTCAATTAGGGTTTGGTGCTGTTCTTTTGCAAAGACTCCCCGCGCTATCCCCTGAGTTGTTCTTTTGCAATAATTTGATCTCCATAAGCTTCCTCAACTTGCTCGCCAGTGGTGCGGGGCTAGGGTTTCGAGAACCACGTGGGCGTTCTTGGAGATCCTTTGACGGGGGCGAAAGCCGAAAGGTGGGTACTGAATGCTGGTTACTGGATATGTCTGCCATTGGTAACTAGAAATGTCCGACACCGACTCCGCTACTTGCATCCCGTAAAACAAACTCTCCTCACCGGGATTCTAGGAGGTCTTTGACCGCAACGCCGCCGACCTCTCTTCGCAGAGGAGCATGCGTTGGGCTTGCAACTTTGCTACTGGAAGTAGCCTGAAATGGCAATGTCTCAATAGGGTTGGAAAACCTTGGAAAACCCGTTAGGTGCAGGTAACGCTAACAAATCCTCCAAATCCTCTACTTTCTACTCCTGTTTTTGTTGCTGCAAAGGATCTTTTTCTCAGAGGTTTGGAAGAAGCTGAGTAGCTCAAAAACTAAGAAATATTCAATAAACTGAGACGCCTAAATTAGGGTTTGAATAAAAGTTGATCTAAAGCCTTTTGGAGAGGATGACGAGGAGGACAACAAGCAATTGTATATACTGCAGTTTGGAGTGAGTCGTCTCTACAGCAACTCCTTGAGGTAAAGTCTCTCTCCTTTTTTTTCATTTCTTTCTGAGTTTGGTACTTCCTGTAGTAGAATTGCTATCATAGCATTTCAAATGAGGTTGTTGTTGAAGTCTTGAAAATATTCTGAGAGGCACAAATTAAGGTTTGGATCAAAGTTGATCTGAAGATCTACAGGGAGGACAACGAGGAGGGCAATATAGACGAGGAAATGTTGGAAGTGGTAACAAGGAGGACAACCCTGCAAGCAAGCAAGTAAGCTTAACTTCTCTTAGTTTTCACAAAGGTTGTACTTGAATCAAGGATGCTTCAAAGATCACTCAATGGTGCATTGTTATTTCTATTGCAACTTTGCAACATTTGTTGCTACTTCGACGTGCTTGCACAAGCATGCAAGAATTTGCCAATGTGGTTTGAGGAAACATGTCTTTGAATTGGTGGTGAGGTTTTTGTGGGGTTTAGGGGTAGGCGGAAATTTGGTGGGCTAATGTTGAGGGCGCAGTGATTGTTGTAGCGCAACACACACAACTCTGCGCAACAATCTTGGGGAAGCTCCGATAACAAATGTGTTAAATTTACCGTTTCTTTAAATAATAGTTGGGTTTTTTTGAGGGATTCTGTTGAAATTATAGGCAACAATTTTTTGGACAGTTCTTGAAGAAAATAACCAAAACTTGATAAGGGGAGAATTTGGGTATTGTTTTTTTTTCTTTTTTTGTTGTTTGTGAGATTGTTGTGTAAGTGTATGTCATCTTTGTTTGTGCAGGAGACGTTGTTGAGAATAAGAAGATCAGAGCATGAATCATGAATCCACTAAGAGTGTCTAAGGTATGTGATCAGCATTGAATCTATTTAATATTCTTGTGAGTTTGCATTTAAGGTCTAGAAGAATTACATCAAAGCCCTTTTCATATTTAGAAAGCTAAAAGCTCTCCCATTCATAAGCCCTCGCTTGAGCTGCCATAAACAACCAAAACCACAAAAAGCTTTTTAGGCCACATTTGCAAAGCACAAGGCGTTGGCTAATTTAAAAGTAGGTTTTGGGAGACGTTTTTTAAAGTTTATTGACAAAATTAATGCTGTTGGATGAAGCTGTAAGCAATGGGAAGATCACTCCAAAAAAACTCTCAATCAAATCTTTGTGGAGATGGATGGATTTGATGTAAACGAGGTTAGTTCAGATTTGGCTTCTTTTTGTTGATGCGTTGTGAACCCCACTTTCTCTGTAAAGTATTCATAGTTGTGCATTTACACAACATTGAAGGCTAAGGTGAGAAGAATATCTGCATAGCATGGGTTGATGAGATGCTTTGACAATTGGCTTGGGCTTTATGTGCAGTGGCCATACTGATGAAGAAAGCAGAGGAGTGCTTCTGAGTTTGTTTGCAAAAGTGCTCTAGCAGCGGAGCATTGATATTAAGTCTTGGTAATATGTGAAAAGAGTTGGTATGAGTCATTCAAACTGGCCTTGGTACGTGTGGCAAAAAGTTGCATACGAATAGAAATGGCCTTTGTAACCAAGCTTACTTAACCAAAAGTGGCTTTTTTGTGAGCATGTCCTCACGTGTGCTACTTCATTGTCCCAAAGTGTGTCCATGGGACACACTGGTTACACTAGTAGCATATAAAAAGTCACAAGATACATTTTTACATTTTCAAGAAAGTCAAGTTACAAATTGTGACAAGTGTAAAGGTAGTGCAAATATATGTCAACATCAAAGTGTTTATTAACGTATTTAATGATTAATTTTTTGGGTGTGAACAATCAAGGTCATTGTTTGCATGGTTGAATATAAAAATGTCACATTCATATGTCTTTTTCACAAAAACAATGTTAATCAAAATATTGCACGACATAGCTATATTTGTTAACAAACTTTTGTCATGTTCTTCTATTTTCAAAAATATGTGCAAATGTTGTAAAAGATGGCTTTGTTGTTACAATCATTTATGATGATTTAGTATTTGTTGTTATTACTTCAAATCAATGACTTCCCCTCCAAGTCCGTGACCATAATTTCATAAATGAGCTTGCAATGTAATTGTCAAAAGCTACCACCCAATTTAAAGATTTTTTTAGCTCTAGTTATTAACAAAAAATGATTTACAAATGATAAGGAATTTAACTATGAATGAATTCTAATCTTTATAACAAAAACGTTCCAACTAAAATTAGTGAAAAAATACATTTTGATTTTGTTAGATGATGATATTTAGTGCAAGGAAATCATTGCCCAATGGAGTGCCCAAGGGAGATCTTCACTTTATTCTCAACTTGTTACTTGTTTTTCCAATGTGGCAAGTTGTCAAGGGCTCTTACTTACACTATTCATTACACTTTCTAGTGTGCAAGAGGTATGCTTGCAATTTATCTTCCACCAAAAACAGCTCAAATGTAACATGAAAGACATTTTAATTCAACTTTGAAGCTAACTTCAACCCACAAGTTCTCTAAAAAAAAAAACCTTAAAACACTCATATCTTTGCTTTCAATAGAGGGTTTTGAAGTTTTTTGAACACCAAAAATTTGTGCCTTGGGCATTTAGGGGTTACATTTGATTGAATCATTTCAAAGATTGTCAAATCTATATAAACAAAAGAATCCCCCCAGCTTAGGATTTTGGTGAAGCTTTGATGTAACTTCCATTGACCAACCAACATAATATGAAAATTGCAAGAAAAGTAGCTTGGGACCTAACACCGTGTTTCTAAATCTTCTCACAATTAAAGTGACCTAAAAGTAAGAGTGCATCTAATAAGGGAATTTGTTGCCTTCTACAATGGACCATGGGTTAATGATCAATTTTGAAAAAAAATCAAATGAAAGACCGCTTTTTTTTGTCATACAAAATGTATCTTTAAAGCTAGAGGACAGAAAGTGTCAACCTCAACATTTAGAGGTTAACCCTTAAACAATGAGGCAGATGTTTTTGTCTATTGGTTTTTTTAAAAAACATTTAAAAGGTTAAGAAAAAGCTATTTTTTATTTGATTTTTTTTAAAGTGATTATAGATACATGGTACATTGTGGTACCTCTCCCAATGCACACATAATTTAAGGTAATCCAAATTGTGAGAAGATTCACAGACATGGTGTTAGGTCCCATGATGCCCTTCTTGCAATTTTCATGAGGTCAGCATGTACTATTGTTTTTTGCAATTTTTAGAAACAATAGTATGATGAGTGGGCACATGCCAAACCAGTGTAGAGCACTGTAGAACCACTATAGAGAGGCTAGTCACGGTGACCAATCTAGAATTTAGGGGTTAGATATTAATATAAAATTGTATCCATAGGATCTTGAACTTCAATGCTTTTAGATGGTGTTGCCAAAAAAAACTCCAAGAAAGTCACATGGATTCCAAGATATTTGAGATTGAATATGGATGGGTACAAAATTTACTATTTTTTTTGGAATCACCCAAAACTTGTTATGCAAAAATGGCAACTATTGGGTACAAAAATGGGAAACAACCACTTAAGATGATTTAGTATTTACTATTGTTACTTGAAAACAAACGACTCCTCTTCCAAATCTATGACCATAACACTTATGTGCTTGCAACACAACAATCAAAAAACCACCACCTAATACAAAGGGAAACTTTATCTCCAATTATTGGCCAAAAATCATTTTGAACAAAAAAAATCCAATGATGGATGAATTCTAATTTGTATAATAAAGACATTTCAAGTATAATTAGTGCAAAAACACATTTAGATGTTATTAGATGATGAATTTTCAATAGAAGCACCCTCATTGTCCAAGAGGAGATTTTGGTTTTATTTTTGAATTGCTACCCGTTTTTCCAACATGACAACTTGTTATAAGTTCTTTAGTGGCACTATTCATCACACCTTTAGAGTGCACTAGGCATGCTTGTAGTTTAGCTTCCATGTGAAAAACAACTAGAATGTAATGTGGAGGACATTTAAATTTAACATTGAAACAATTTTCAAATTGCAGCTTTTCTAAAAAATGATTAAAAAAACATTCAAATCTCTGTATTTAGCAAGGTCTAAATTTTTTGAATACCAAAATTTGGTGCCTTAACCCCTAAAGGACCATTGTCCCATCTTGGGACAAATGGGATTCTGGGCATGTACCTATGGCTAAACTACTTTGCGTGATTTTCTAGAAACCTTAATTGAAAGTGAGGAATTCAAAGATCTACGTGGGAATGTAATTATTTTTTTTCATTCTAACATTTATTGCAGAAGTTATGCATGAAAATTTGGAAAAAGCTGCTCCCCGGGCAGCCAAAAACTTCTTTAAACTTTTATTTTTTTCAAATAAAAATCTGAAATAGGTTCTTTAGACTTATATAGACATGGGGAGCTTTGAATCATTCAATTTTGATAGATGAGATGAAAGTTATGAGGAGTTTTTGTTTGCGGATAGGTGTGGTTTGGCTCTGAAAAATAAGTTATAAACTTCATTTTTGAATGCAAATTTAACATTTTTGCAAAAAAAAACTATTGGAAAGGGTGAAGAATGCTTGCTAGAACAATCTCACCATTGGGATTATTGTGATTCAATTCCATTGCAAGGTTATTAACAATGTAAGATTTTGGTCAATCTCAAACCTTCTTCTATTTAATGTTTTTTTTTTAAAAATGAAAATTAATTATTTTTTGTTTTGGTTTTTTTCCAAAGATTCTCAATTCAATTCCCCACCACAAAAATTAAACCACAAAACTCCATGGTGCAAAAATTTTAAGTTAAAAAGGTTCCAAGTCAAATAATCTAGTGGTGCAAGGTGCAAAAAAGCTTGTTTTTTACACTTTAAACTCAAATATCTTGCAATCTGTGAGGTCAAAGTTTTTAAGTTTTGAATGACACATTCCTATACAAGTCTAGTACAAGATTCTACAATCAGATATGCAAAAAGACCAATCTTCAAACTTTTTTACCTTTTGCCATAGAAGTGGCAGTTTTGAGTGTTTTTTGACAAAATAAAGGCCATGGTCCTTTAGGGTTAATAATTAAATTCTTAACAATTTAGTGTTTTGACTCATTCTCTACTTCTTTGTACTTACTATTTTTTCCCATGTATTGTATAGTTCCAATTGATTTGAAAATTCTCCCACACACACCTAACTTGTTCTTCTACATGGGAAAAAAAACCTCAACTTTGCGTAGAGCAAATTTTTTGATATAGGAGTGGTCAACAGCTTCTGAAATTTTTGGGCAGTACAAAAAAAAACTTTTTCTTCACTTCACATGTAAATTTCTCACTCCTTTTCATTTGGAATAAGCTCATTTTTTTCCCAAGTACCTCATATTGTCTAGACTCTAGAGCAAGATCTTACAATTAGATTTTTTTTTAATTACCATTCCTTTTGTCCCCTCAAAAGTGGCAGTTTTCAGTGTTTTTCACAAAGAAAATGGCTTGGTCCTTTAGGGGTTAAGCATTTAGGGGCTCATTTCTAAATATTTTGAGTTGGGCTTCATAACTGATGAACAATTTGTGCATTGAGGTTTTGGTCTTAGATTCTATTGGAGGCTAAGGCAAAGAAGATAGTTGTGATGTTGCAATAGACTAGAAAAAGTGATAGGATTCTATTATCACTCAAAGCAATTGTAAACAAAGTGCTAGGCTAAGGCCCTCTTTACACTAGAGCCGAGAAGCCATGGAAGGGCAAATTTCAGCCAATGAGAGATTCATGAATTAAGAAGCCTAAGAAACATCACTTTACATTGGAATATTATTCCAAGGGAGACGTGAAAGAGAAAATAAGGTGGACAACACTTTTATCCTCCATGGCATTGAAAAAGCACAAGATTTGGGTCCCTAGAATTCTAGTCGGGCCCACCTAAAGAGGTGGGTTTGACTTGAATTCCAAGAGACCATTTGCTCCTAAATCCCCTCGGCCAACCTAATTTTTTCTAAAAAAGATTTTTTGAAATTTTTTTAACATGTTTTCTTTCCTTAAGTCTGTTTTATTTAGACGGTTCAAATTTAGGCTATTTTGGTTTAAACAACAATTAATATAGTAAGCCACCTTGTATTCTTAGGAGAGTGGGGTGCTTTTGTTTTGAAATCATCTTCTTCCTTTTGATCATGTGTTATTGTGGTTTCCAGATTTGAGTGCTTTTGGATAAGTTTTTTGCACTTGTTTTGTGTACATTTTTTTCAAATTTTTTTTCTTCTTTTTGTCTTTTTTGTGTCCCAAAAGTGGCCAATATGCATTTTGGATTCAAATTGCATATTAGCATATTAGCCATATTTTTCAAAGTTTTATTTTTGGCTTTTTTTTGGTTTTTTTTTGGTTTATTGTTGTCCCAAAAAGTGGCCAATATGCATTTTGGATTCAAAATGCATAATAGCCAGTTTTTTAATTTTTTCTTTTTTCTTTTTTTCCTAGATTTCTATGCAAGTTTAAGCCTCTTGACTTCTTGCATTATCATTACTAGAATACAGGCTATAATTTGTAGCTTCTTACTTTGATTTGAAACTTTTAAAAGTTTTTTTTTGAACAAAGAAAGGATTTGTTATGTCAATAAGCTCTTATGCTTGACACCTAATTCCTTTACAAAAATGAGCCCAACATTTACTTTCTATTTAAAATAGTTTAAAAAAAAGAGCTATTGATGGGCAATGGTTCTTAAACCATTTTAAAATTTCAATAAATACCAAAGATTATACATAGCAACTATGTTATGATATATATATACATATATATATATATATATATATATATATATATATATTATAATAATAATATTAATAGAATATTGCACAGTGGTGGCGGCGGTTGAACTCAACAGTTCCATGGGTGGGGAGGACGATTCCGCAAAGCCCATCTCTAGATCCACCTAAAAAAGAGAGTAGAGTACAAGTTCAACTAAAGTTATAAATGGAATAAAGTAAAATCACCTACAACTTTTTACTAGATGTTAACAAAATGTCACTAGCACTTGCTCCATCACTGGCAATTGCACCACAACTTTTTTTCAACAAAAAGAGGGCATAGGGATAGGGGGCTCGAGGATAGAAGGCACAAAAATAATATTGCCATTACAACAATTTGTTTATTGCAAGGATATTTTTGTTAAAGAATATTAGGCAATTGCACTCAACCGTTCTATAGGTGAGGAGGACAATTCTACAAAGCCCAACTTTAGTTCCAATTAAAAATAGAGTAGAGTACAAATTCAACTAAAGTTATAAATGGAATAAAGTAAATTTAAGGGGCATGAAGATAAGGGGCATGGAAATAGGGGGGCACAAGAGTAAGGGAGCACAAAGATAGGGGGCACAATCATCAACCTATTGGTACAATGGAT
>OY987250.1:13565792-13604887 GCA_963920765.1 Ulota crispa
GAGTGTCTTTTATTACTTCACCTTCCACCACAAAATTTTAAAAGCTTCTAAAAAAGAGCATGGAGTCAATGAGGGTTAGGCTCCCACTTAGTGTATATATATATATATATATGTAGACAAAAATGAAACAAAATTCATTGCATGATAAAAAAAAATTAAAGAGCTCCGGCTTGGACGACAAGCTCAAATGACCAAGAATTGACATGGAGACAAGGACCAAGGACCAAAGTGACAGAGTTTTGGCAACCCAAGGATGTCAGAACGCCAGAAGGGGGAAAAATAAAATAAAAAGACAAAAAATTATAAACCTGGTTTCTTTTGGCTGTCATTTGTTCTATATCCAGGATGCCTTTGACACGCACTCAAAATTTCTAATATCATGGTAGCAGATTCCATCCTCAATTACAGTGAAAAAAATGAAGGTACAACACAACTCCCAATGACCAAGTGGCACGTTTCAAATAAAATACTAGTAGACCCAATTCTTCTTTAAAGCAAAGGAACATTAAAAGCCAAAAGCTCCTCAGCACATTGGAATTGTACTTCACTTCCAATCAGCTCAACTTTTTTTTAAAGAATCTGATGGCATGGCAGTGAAGTTCCAACTACTCTCTTTATAACTATATTTCTCAACAATTTATGTGAGGGGATTGATGTATGCACACCGGGGGGTATATCTTAGATATCTAAGGTAGTCTGCTCGTGAACCGACCATCTAAGGGAAAGTAAGTGTTTGAGAGAAAATCAGGGTAGTTTAGCAATTTGGGAATATTATTAGGAGAAAGTGGAAAAGGAGACGATTTTGTAAGGCCTGAAATTAAAATTTCTTGAGTTAGGATGAACTAACTAGAGTCTATCAAAGCAAAAGGTGCATAGGTAGCTATTCTTGGTCATAAGTTGTAGTATTCATGATTCACATGCAATTTGTAAATGAAGCACATCAATCAAAAAATCAACCACCACAAAACTAAAATTGCTCACTCAAGTTCTTTAAAGTGTGCAAGCATCCATTCCATATTTCAATACTCAAACTATGGTTGAAAACAATTTTTTTAAATTTTTAATATGATATTTATCTATAATTTACTAAAAGATAAATCTCAACACACTTATGACCAATAAACACACTTAATGGTAGCTCATGTCACTCTCTTGAGTTCCTAAAATTGTGCATACACAAGTACAATTCCTCAACATAGAGAAAGTGACCCATTTAAGAAGCTGTGTGCACTGTTTATGAAACCCCTATATGGGCAATTCAAATGCGTGAGAGGAATATGAGCAAACTACCTTACCATCAACTAGTTGAATTTGAGAAATTTTAATTCATATTTAGATTTAAAGACCTTGATCTAATCTAGAATCTCAAAGGAGAATATAATTGAACCATGCCCAATGGAAAAGCTTAGTTAGGGGATAAATTATTACTTTTACCTTTGTAATGAAAACTAAGTTTTCCCATTGATCAGCTTTGTTCAATTGTAATCTCCTTTGAGGTTCTAAGCTAAATCAAGATCTCTAAATCCATTTCTAATTCAGAATTTCTAAATTTAACTTGTTTAAATTTACCCCCAATGTGCATATATCAAACCCTAGGTGTGCGTATATCTATTCCCTTTATATAATCACTTACAATGAAAATTGAAATTTTCTCTGTATCTGTAGTTGCAGACATAGAAAAATCAATGGTTTTAGCATATGTGCATATACCATACAAAAAAATTATACTACAATGGCAACCTAAAGCAACGGTAAGGAAGAACTGGTTCTCAAAGCTAGCGGATTGAAATAGCTAAAAAACTGGTTGAATTTTGTAATTATAGGAGGCAAAACTAGCCAGATTTTTCCAAATTTTAATTATATTGTATTGTAAAACAATTGTAGAAAATATCTGATGCATGCTTGTGAAAAATTGGTTGAAAATAGGAAATATTGGATTTTAGCCAGTGAAGCTCAAAATATCTCCAAATGCTAGCATAAAACAGTGTACAAATAAACCCCTCCAAATGACAAGTTTTACAGTTCGGGCGTTACTTCTTTACCCTTAGAATTAGGCAAGTTGTGTTTTGTAATAATGTGATTGGAAAACTTCTGTAACTTGTGGGGTTGTGAAAATATGTGAAAATATTTGTAAGATAAAAGCTAGGTGGCTTAATTAATGTATCATCATTAGAGCATCTGTATGTTGACCTCTTACGACCATTAAAATTACAAACACAAATAAAAAAATTAAGCAAAAATATTTTCAATTACATGGAAGTAGAATGTGAGAGTGGTTTAAATGCAACTCATTGGAGAAAATATAATGTAGCTAGAAGATCATCTTGATTTAGACATTGGATGTTTAAAACGCATCCAAAATTTCCCTTTTGAAAGATAGGGAAAATCCCCCGAATTTCAAAAAATTGCAAAACAGTGACTGTTGACGAAGTGTACACTATTTTATTTAGCTTGATAAGAGAGGTAGTTGTATTAGTCATCCAATATCCAAATCGAGGTTTTTGTCACATTTGCTTCATAAGTTTTATGTGATTTTTAATGGACCTCCATTAAACAAAAAATTCCAAGCTCCAAATCCATATACTTTAATATATAAAAAAATTACAGATTTTGAGGATGGAAATTGGATACTTGAAGGGAAGGTTGAAAATCGAGGAAATTGAAAAATCAACTCACCAAAAATCCCCAACCATCCTCTTCAAACAAATTCAAGCCTCAAATCAAAAAGCATAAAAAAATATTTTAACCACATATGAACCATTCATGTATTTACAGACTTTCTATATCCTTTACCATCTCCGAATCTCCTCATGTTTTGCATGTACTCCCTCTGTCCCAATATAGAGCTCCAAATTAGGCATAGTTCTTGTCCCACTAAAAAGTTCCCTTTTGCTAATTTCAATTGTTGAGAAAGTGTTTGTCATTTTCAATGATCTCATGGGGGCAAGTTAAGCAATTAGAGAGCATTCCTCTCCTAACAGGCTTGGCCTTGCCCATATGAGGTACAATTGTTGCTACTAATCTTTAAATCATCAATAATGAGGAACTAGCAACATGTACAAATATGATACTTTTTGCATGGAATTTGGGTGCCCAAATAGCAACATCAAAGCTGGAGATTTTGCACACAGTTGGTAGATGGTATATTGATTCTAGAACACATGTGTCATTAGTACAAAGACTAAAATAATGAGGGGCCCTGAGCCTTCACAAACTATGCACAAAAATGGTACTTGTTGCATAAAATTTGGGTGTCTAAATAGCAACATAAAAACTGAAAATTTTGCAAATATTTGATAGGTGGTGTATTGATTCTAGAATGCATTTGTCATTAATATAATGACTAAAAATACAGTTAATCCCCATGCAGAAGTTTTTTGGAGCTTTATATTGAGACAGAGGGAGTATCTTTTAATTTGAATACACCTTCAATTGTTTTCCAAATAACTTTTGGTCTTTTGCATGCATATGCTGATGTATTACAAACCAAAATGTCACATGTAACTAGACAGTGGACTACTCGTGTAAAAATGGATTATCTATATTCCTAAACATACAAATATTTTTTGATACTTTGCATGTATTTCTTCCTAATTTTTGTAAATTTTTTATTTGGACATATCTCTATACTATTTGGGTGATGGCACGATTAGGGTACTCCTAAAAGAGCCTGTTGGACTTCCTGACATGACTATTATTTCACTAGCTCTAGTGAGTCCTGATTATTTTTGTTTAGTGAAAAAATTGAACTTGCAAGTGATGAGACATTTTTCTTAACTTTTTTTTATGTTAAGACATTCATTTAGAAAGTGTTCCTTCTATCAAAAGGACTTGATTTTTTTGCACACCATAAAAGTGATTAGAACCCAAATGTCATGATCAGGACTTTTTTTGACTTGTAATTTGTAATGGCTCCCTAAAATTATTTACTAACATTTTAATAATTTTGACCATATGAGCACCTAGAAATAAGTATTTGTGCATGCTTTTGCCACTTTTTAAAAAAATCACATATTTTAATGTTCTTTATTGAACGTGGAAAAATTGGCATGAAATTGTCCCTAAAAGAATTCATAACAACTAATTTTGATAATGTATGGACTAATACACTTTAAATTCATGGACCATAGAAGCTTGCACAACTATAAATGCATTAATTTAATTCCTACTAACCAAACTTGTAGTCCAAATGAGTCCTTTGCTTCATTTTGATGAAATGAGACAGTTCCAAAACTTCTCACAAAATCACTCATTTGGACATGATAACATTCATCATTTGAAAAAAAAAAAAAATCTACTAATCTACAAGTATAAGCAACTTTTTGTTAAAAATAAATAACAAAGCACTATTTAGTAAGACGTAATAAATAGCAAAAGTATCATGGGTATGGCCAAATTAGGCCTAAGCAGTCCTTTTTGGTTACCTCAATCATGCCATCGCTCATTTACAAATCTCTTCCAATGTTTTATAGAACTAGTAAGCGTTTTGCAAATAAAATGAGTCTTTGAATTATTACTTTTGAACCTTGGATAGCCTATAAGTAGCTAAGTATGGCATCCTTACAATAAATGATATAAAGCATGAAGAAAAATCTATAAGTGGGATTTTCCAACACCTTAAATACCGGAAACCATTAAAAGGAAGCTTGGTTCAATGTACCTACGTCGATGTGGGGTCAAAGTGGAAACGCTCAGCATTACGAACAGGGGCAAAAATAATAATGTGCCCCTTATTATTTTGTTGTCCAACCAGCAGTTGACGTTTGCTATGTTATACATTCACTATTAGAATTTTATTGGGGTTTTTCATATGTTAACCCATAAAGGATCAAGCAAAGTTTTTACCAAAAACTATTCAAAATTGCCATTTTTAGAGCATCAACTAAATTTCAAAATAAAATCGCTTTTTTGCACATGTGATCGTGGGATCTTGTAGAAGAATAATTTTGGAAGATGTGGAAAAAAATTCTGAGTTTTTTACTTTGTGGATTGAAAGATAGAATGGTTTGAATATTCAAAAACATCTTGTGAAATTTGGGTAGCTACCCTTCAAAAGGTGATTATCCTAAGGAAAAAAAGATATGTGGGTGGTACTTCTCTAAATTTTTTATTCCACCTACGTAAAGTACATGTAAAAAAGTTTCAAATCATTTGGAATTGTATAATACATGGAAAAAATCAGTAAGTAAAAAGAAGTAGAGAATGATTCAAAACACTAAATTGTTAATAATTTAATTATAGAAATGAAAAATGCCAATCCCAACGGTCATAATGTTGTAATAAATAATCTACATCTTCTAGTTTTGTTTTTTTCCAACATGTTGGAAATTGAGTAAAATAAAGGACTTCAAAGTTTATTTTAGAGTAGAGAATTCATAACTGCCCACAAACTAAAAGTCCTCATAACTTTCATTTTGTTGATCAAAACAGAATGATTCAAAGCTTCCTACATTCACATAAATCTCCTAAACCAAATTAAAATTTTTGTTTTTGAAAAAGATGATTTTTAAGAAATTTGCCTAGGCTGCCCAATGAACGTAAAAAACAACATATTAGGCCATGAATTTTTACTCTTAATTTCAAATGTCATGAAATTTAGTGCATATGAAAGATAAACCTTGTTCCCACATTATATTAAGATTTCAGCCTAAAATATGAAAAGCTCCAATCACAAGTACATGCCCAAAATTGCTATGTTGCTAGAAAAGGGGGTCTGGTCCTTTAGGGGTTAAATAGAATGCATTTTATAAAAAAAAAGTTTTCAAAGTGTATTTATGATGTCACAAAGATTAGATGAGTGTTATTAGAAAGGGGAACACATGATATTACAAAAGTCATCGTGATTATAGTATATTGGTGTTTGGTTAGCGTCAACATTTTGGGCTAGAAAAGTGTTGACCTTATCCATGATCATGGGAACTACTAGAGAGACATCCCCCAATTGCTAGGGACTTACTAAATTTGAGATATTATTATGTTGAAATATGAAATAAAAGAAAAACAACATTTTAGGACACGTCTGCATCTGAGTGTTGCAAATATACAACAGATTTGTCTCATTTGTGACAAGGTTAAGAACTAAACTTACAAATAAAGGGATCAACTAGTTTTAACTCTTGACTATGTCACAAATGAAACATATTTGTTATATGTTTGCAATGCTTGCAGATGCAGATGTGCGCTAAAATATTTTTTTGATTTTGCTTCATATTTTAACATTAGAATAATCTCAAATTTAATAAGTTGGGTTGTAGGGGGTGTCTCCCTAGTCATTCCCTTGATCATAAGCAAACATTCCATTTGCATTACTTTCCCTAGTTCTAGTGGTTGCAACTTTGGAGGTGCTTTCCAACCCATCAATGCTTTTGATACACTAACCAAACACCTTTCTAACTAATGAGTCAAAATGGGCATTGATGAACAATTGAGCAGCCCTTTGTGCCTAGTACAATACAAAATATTTTTCTTGTATTTGGAGTACATTCACACCTTTATTACATTTGGGATCAACAAAGAAGTTAGAATATAGATCAATGCTTTTCAAGTGAGGTAGTCAAGATCCCAAATTTAAATTTTTCTATTGGTAGCAAATGGAGCGTACATTGCATGTATTATAGTAGCTCAATTGTTCAAGGGTTAACCAAGCTCATAATACATGCTTTAGGCAAAATGGGAATGGGACTATGATCTTATCCAATTGTTGTTGTTACAAAGATTGACGCTAACCAAGCACCACTGTAATATAATTATATCCTCCTCCTAAATTCCTTATCGTTAGAGGATCTTTAAATCCAAATATGAATTTCAGAATTTCCAAATTCAATCTCCCAATAATAAATACCTAAACTCTCACATTTTCTGGTCGGTGAAAAACCACTATTTTTCCACCCTGGCCCACACCCACATCGACATATGTGCATTTGTGCAGTTAACCGAGCCCAGTAAACCGAGCCCAGTAAACCGAGCCCAGTAAACCGAGTCATAAGTTAAAACGGGTTATTCAAAATTTCATAAGATATTATTAATCGGTTAAAACGTCAGACGAGCACCCTCCGTGGCAGACAGCGCAAGGGACAAGGGGTTCCACCAAAGCCACCCCGCCACCGTGGCACCAAAGCGGACAGCGAACTGGCTCTGATTCCAGGGGGAGAGGGGAGGGGCGTGTCGGTGGTCAAGCGCAGGATTGACGAAGATGCCGCTGGCGCCAGTCCATGGAGGGACGCACATGCTCACGCCCAGACTCCCAGACTCCCAGGGCCAGTGCGGCATTGCTCGCGTTCCGATGGTCGTGCACTGCCGTGACGTTGAACCGCGTCAAACTCCTTGCACAACAGTATGAAGCCAGCCAGGGGAGAAGAAAAAGACAAAGGCTCAATTAGCGGTACACAGTACCGAACACCGATAGGCCCTGCAGCAGAAGGAAATCAACCCCCGGAGAATCAGTTCAAGCATGCTCGCTAATTAAGCTTAAACATTTATCATCATGTGCTGGAGGACGGGGAGCGCGCAACGCCAAGGTAAGTTATGGCCCACCATGGCCTCCCCCGGGGGTGGCGTTTGGCCTTTTCTGAGGCACAGTTTGATGACCTGAAGAATAGCTTGCTATATAGAGCTGGATCCTCACTTGGGTGGAACGCATGCTGGAGCCTCATTACACCGGCGCTCTTCTTTGGTTAACCTGCTGCTGCTAAATTCAGGGACGCTTTCAAATTGGGTCGACTTTCTTTTTTGTGTCTGTATTCAAAGAAAACGTGGTAGAAGCAATAGACCGATAGAGAGTGAGAGAGAGAAGTTGTGGAAGGTTGTGGGTAGGGAGGGGAAGATCAGTAAAGTAATGTGTGAGAGAGAAGCAGTTTTAGTGTGGTTAGGAAGGTGATAGAAGGGGAGATCTCACTGATTGTAGAGGTCTTTGTTACTAAGGTCGATGCGAGGTCCAAGGCTGCCTGAGCCTGTGAGCTTTGGCGAATATCCCGCCATTCCTACGAACGACACTACGTGGACAGAGATGGCGCATAACGTCGGCAGAGGCGGCTACGGTGGTTCCAATGTCATGCTTATGCGGAACGAGAGCTCCACCGACTTGTCATTGGCTTCTATGCTCGCGTCTTGCTCTCCTCTTGCGCTTCAAGGTCTGTCTGTTGTTGATACTGTTGTTGTTGTTGGAGTTTCTTTGTCGTTGAAGAAAGGTTGAGAGAGAGAGATCCTGATCTACACATTTCTTGAAATATAACTAACATTCATCTGTTCAACTTTTTAGTTCTTCAAGCTTTTGTAGAGTACCGGTAGTCACTGTCGTGGTCGAGTTTTTCCACCTAAGAAACCCTGCGAGAGAACTGTATTAGCTTCACATTAGTCTTGCCTTCTTGAATTAGAAGTAATAGTTGTCTTTTCAGCGATTTTGTCGAACGAGGAAGCGTCTTTGTATTTAAAAGTATAGAATTGTTTAGTTAGAGAGTTTCTAATCAAATTCTCTGCCATTTTGAATCTTGCTTGGCTTTTCTAACATTTTGTTCCTGTTCATCTGTTGCGTAGTTCGATGTGCAGGTGGAGGCATGGAGGACAGTGCAGCTGTAAGTTATGGTCCGAAGCGCTCCTACTATTCCATGTTTGAAATGTCGGGAGAAGATCCAGGAGAGGAGGATCTTGGAGACGATTGCACACAACACGTCGAGAAAAAGAGGAGACTTACTTTTGATCAGGTCAGGTCGCTGGAGAGGACCTTCGAGGTTGAGAACAAACTGGAGCCAGAGAGGAAAATGCAGCTTTCGAAAGAACTCGGTCTTCAGCCTCGGCAAGTGGCAGTGTGGTTCCAAAATCGTCGTGCTCGGTGGAAAACCAAGCAACTGGAACGAGATTACGAGGTCCTCTCCTCAGATTTCAACCGCCTTAAAAGTGAACTGGATGCCGTGCTCCTGGAAAAGCAAGAACTACAGGGCGAGGTACGTTAGTAACACTTTGATTTCAAACGTTTGCCAAAAGAAACAAAGCTCTCTTGCTACTACCACTTCCCCCTGAATCCTTGCAAGCTCTCATCGCAAAGAGACCTCACTAAGCACTGAGACGATTGTCATATTTTAAATTTTTTTTTTCCAGAATGATCATCGTGGTGAAAGTACTGACACTCTTGTTTCTTAACAGATGGATTGTCTAACGGGAAAGGCATGTAAGCCAGAAGTGAACCCTGCCGATTTACCCGAGAAAACCAAGAGATCAAAAACGTCGTCTCAGGCATGCGAGGGCTGCGTAAAGACGGAAAGTAAGGCTGAGCCTGCCAATGTCAGCAAAGATGCATCCAAAGTGGAGGGGCCGAAGGAGGAAACCATAAGCATCAACAGCGAAATACTAAACGCAGAAAGCCCTCGTACCAGTAACGACAGCAGCGGCGCACTCCTCCCGCTGGACAACATTAACACCACATATCCTCACTTAGTGGACTCTGTTAGCATCACGAATCTCTGCGACCCGTTGCTTTCCCCTCAAGTATGCCAAACCATTTCCGTAAAGCTTGAGGAACGCTCATTTCAAGACGACTCTTGTAATTACACCTTGACGCAACTGGATGAGGAAAGAGGTCTCCCTTGGTGGGACTGGCCTTGAGGCTCAGAATCCACAAGGAGACAGAATTCTTTCCCGAATTCTATCCTGTTCTGTTGTTGCAAGTCATTTCGAGGGATGCTAGATTGGCAGCCCGAAGTGACATACCCTCTTGAAATCAATTTTCCTTACTGTCAACCAGCTCTACTTTGAATAGAATAAATGAGGGGACCCTACTAGCCAGCTGCAAAATTACTAGCTCAGTAATAGACGTCCACGCTTTGTACCAAATTGAGACTGTCTGGCTTATTCATGATCGACTAGGCCGATGCTCATCATTGTAAGTTAATACGTAGAGAGATAAGCTCTAAATTTTCCTTTTAGAGCCTTCCAGAGGTTTAGGCTTTGTATATTTCCATAAATATGCTGTAAACCACCATGCCAGTGCCCACAATTCCCTACTAATAAAACTTCGTCTTTTCCATCTCCAAGCTGGTTGCAAAGTTACAGAGTCTCTTGAAGCTATGATGATGGTAACATACCTAGTGGCTCGCTAATATCAGTGATCTTGTTGTTATCACCGGTCTCGCATGCATACCACGTTTCTTACATCCAGCAGGATTTCAAAACTGGCTTTGAACAAAGTTCGCCGGAGAAGATGCCTGTCGTCATGGCACTTTTCTTCTCTCGAGCTTTCGAACTGTAAAAAGCCGTAGAGTCAGATACACTTAGAAAGAGAATAAGGAGAATATTCTCTACAAACACAAGTCCCCCGTTTTAAAGCAACTCGTCAACGATTAGCATCACAGGGTCCACGATCCACCGTCCTAAGCGGGGTCTGATCACTTTAATGCTCCTCTATTTCTGAATTAGACGATTAATTTAGATGTTCAAAGCTGTGCGACCTGGTCCAAATACATTGACTAACGATTTCCGAGATCGGGGTAACGCTTCTAGGTCAACGAAGGTCTGTATCTATGGAACCAAAACGACGAACCTGTGCATTGTATCTCTCCACGTGTTTTGTTTTTTTGATATTCTACCATTCCATACACTTCTTGCTTGTTGTGAAAAGTACCTAAGGATTTGCTTGTTCTAACTTAACTTTCCCCGAATATAATGAAGCTCCTTTCGTTCCGCACTCTCTGAAGGGAAATGCGTACTTTCTTGCGGGCCTGACTTTTTTACTTCTATGACGTACAGTACAAGCTTCTTCGAAAAAATAAAGAAGGAAGAAACCTCTACCGTAGTAGTGAAAGTAGTGGTACGAAGTGCCCGGAGATCTGAGTATCATTTGTAATGAAACGATCGCATAACACTGTTAGTAGTAATATCAACGAGATTAATTCAAAGTGTGAACGAATTCCTAAGTAGTTTCAATTGCAAGCCCTGATTCCCCCGGTTATGCTGTTAAATCATGGTTCTCATTACACAATCGTACAAGGCTTGAAGAAAGCGAAAGATTCTTTTACCTTCCAAAATGGAAAAGCACTGTCCTGGATTACTGTTTTGCTTTGAGGTAGAGCGAGGGTTTCACTGCTTTGCATAAGCTTAATCGAATAATTTTCCGATAAAAGATTCCTCCTCCGGACGATTCTTGTGATTCTTGTCCTCCTTGGTCTTGTTCGCCTCTCTATAATGACGTAGCTCGTGAGGCCACCTGCAAGTACAGAGGAGCATTTTAGACCATTATCGCTCTGAGCGTGCAAAGCAAGAAAGGGCTCCTCTCTCGTCTGCCACTGTGCCAGACGGGGCCAGACCTGTAGCTCTCGTACAGCGAAGACTTCAAGTGTGAAGGTTCTTTCGAAACTGCAAGCGTCGTCTCTTTATTGCTCTCAACAGCCTCTCTCTCTCTTGTACAACCTCCTCCGCGTTCTTCACCTTCACTCTCAAACTAAAGATGTCAATTCAAAGAGCTCTTGGCACCTTTTTTTTCCTTGAACATGCAAAGAATATCATCAGACTCTTGATCTCAATTGTATCGCTTCTAATAAAGATGTCAGTTCAAAGAGCTCTAGGCGCCGTTTTTTTCTTGAACATGCAAAGAACATTATAATACTCTTGATCTTAATTATATCGCTTCAACTAACTCGAAATCATACCTTTGCAGGTCGGCATTGCTTTGGAGAGTTAAGACTTACGCCAGTAGATTAAAGAAACTTGTCAATCGTCCTCTCTAATCGCTTCATCGTCACAATCAGGTCGCACTAATTTCACTACTGTTGCTAAATTCAATAAAACTTTTATCGATTTCTTTAAATGCTTCAATAAAAAAGAATATTAGTGTTAAACTTGAATCTTAACTAAGATGTCAATTCAAAGAGCTCTTGGCACCGTTTTTTCTTGAACATGCAAAAGAACATCATCAGACTCTTGATCTTATTTGCATCGCTTCAATTAACTAGAAATCAGGACTTCGCATGTCGGCATTGCCTTGAAATGTTAAGACTTGAGCCAGTAAGCTAAAGAAATTCGTCAATCGTCCTCTCTAATTGCTTCATCGTTACAATCAGGTCGCACTATTCACTACTGTTGCAAAATTAAGCAAAACTTCTACCGATTTCTTAAAAGCTCCAATAAAAAAGAATGTCAGTGTTAAACTTGAATTTAAGATGTCAATTCAAAGAGCTCTTGGCACTTTTTTACATCATCAGACTCTTGATCTTGACTATATCGCTGCAATTAACTGGAAATCATACCTTCGCAGGTCGGCATTGCTCTGGAAAGTTAAGACTTAAGACAGAGATTAAAGAAACTCGTCAATCGTCCTCTAATCGCTCCAACGTCACAATCAGGTCGCACTGTTCACTAATGTTGCTACATTTAGCACAACTTCTACCGTTTCTTTTATAAGCTCCAATAAAAAAGAATATCAGTGTTAAACTTGAATCATAAGCAGATGTAGCCGTGTCTTTTTTTGCTTCTGCTTAAGCTAATTGTGAATGCTAATCCAGTTAAAGATCATTACCAGGTATTACGCTTGAGGTAGCCAAACTTGAAACCGACTTATTAGTTTTCTATGGAGCTTGAACGGATTGATGCTCTGAAAGTGCGCTGTTCCCGAGATGGATGGACATGACCTGCTGGGAGAGAGCGACAGCTAATTTTTGTTGCGCAAGCAAGCAAGGAAATCGTTTTGTTTCTAATTTCTTCCCATTCAATGTTTGACGGATTCTTCCTACCAAACCTCTGACGGACTGCGCTGGCCTCGAGAGCGTCTGGTGACGCTGATCATTGATTCCTGTCTGTCTGCGTTTGTCTCTTCCCCATCTGGTTGTTGCCTTCCCATTATGTATCTCAACCATGCCCTCGATTGCCTCTCTCGGTTTTAAGCGAGTCTTTGTTTTTTCTGCAATCTTCATGTAACTTAACTCTTAGAAGCCCTGATTTTACCACCCTGGCTCAAGACCCTTGGATACTAATGATTTCAGTAAACATGAAGATGTAAGGTAGTACGCTCGAAAACCGCCCATGTAAGGGCTCATCCCTCTTTTTCATGGTTTTCCATGGATGGGAGGATTTTTAGTTCAATTTTCACACAAAGAGAAATATATATGGAATGCAATAGCAACACAAGTAGTTTTATATTTTTTGAAGCATTTTTGAGTTCTTTATGAATTTTCAAAGTGCATGTGTCATAGGTACCTATTAATGACCTTAGGCCTTCCAAAAATTGTTCACTTGTAAGTTGAGAAGAAATTTGGGAAAGCAAGGAGAATGACTGGTTCTTGCAATTAAAAACACATTTTCTTCCATGCATTCAATGAGTTGTAAGAGGCCAATTTAAGAACCACCAATGCACCATTTCACAATAGGCTTCTAGACAGTTCAAAATGTGCAAATAGTTTATGAGCTTGCTACCTTATTGTTAGAAGAACACAATATTGAAGTTAAAACCTAAATCAAATATTTTACACTAGGAGTTGAGGTCATCAAAACTTGGGACCAATTGTATTAAAATTTGGGAAAATTGCATGGATACCCCTAAAGTTTGCAATAATTTCATAGATACTCGTGCTTTTTTAGAAATTTCACAAATACCCTTGGACCAAAAAAATTGGGTGTTTGTTTTGTTGTGCATGTCACTTCCCTTCTTCCTTTGTGCGCACACATAACAAGAAAGAAGTAGTGTGCCCACCAAGGGACAAGGAAGTGACATGCATAAAAAAACAAACACCTAATATTTTCTGTCCAAGGGTATTTGTGATATTTTTGAAAAAGCAAGAATTTCTATAAAAATATTGCAAAGTTTAGGGGGTATCCATGAAATTTTCCCTTAAAATTTTAGCACATACAACATTGACCCCTAAAAGCACAAGAAGACATTTTTTGTCCCTTGGTCTTCAAAAAAATACTCTTGGACAAGAAAAAGCCGTTTTTCATATGGATTTTTGTAGAAGTGAACATATATACAGGTGCACCATGGAAGGCAAATAGCAACCTCACCAAATGCACTCATATTTTTAGGTAACCTAAATTGTGAGAAGATTTAGACTTGGTGTTAGGTTCTATGTTGTCTATTTGCAAATTTCATGAGGTTAGTATACACTATCAACTTTTGTAGCTTTTGGAAACAATGTTATAAGATAGGATACTCTAATTCAGACCATGCTCTAATTTGGACTAGCTCTAGGAAGGGTTGACATTTTATATCAAATATTTATTATTGTCATTAATGAGTTAGGTGAGTTTAGCAAACCTGCTAAGCTCACCTAACTCATCAATGATAGTAATAGATATTTAATCTAAAATATCAGCCTTTCCTAAAGCTAGTTCAAATTAGAGCATGGTCCAAATTAGAATATCCTACCTTAATGGGTGGGCATTTTGCCACACCGTTGTAGACCATTGTAGACCATTGTAGACTGGCAATGTAGAGCTATTGTAGAGGAGCAGTTACGGTAATCAATCGGGCGTATAAGGGTTAAGAAAGGACTAGAATCAATCATTGCAATAAGAACGCCATATTGAAATGAATTGGGAAAGTCCAAACTCCAAAAATAAGAATATGATTTTTGATTTTCCTGAACATATATGCAAAAAATTGAGAGATTTCCCAAATTTTGCTTATTCCAAAAGTAAATGAAAAATTAAAGAGTCTAAAATTATATGAAAAACCTCGATTTAAAAAGATGTGGCATAAGAGTATAATGGGATCTTTTTTGGTTTGAAGGTTTGAGGGTCTTCAAGCCATATAGGCAATTAACCCTTTTTTCACTAGGTCTTAATTTAAAATTAAAGTACAAAGCCTACAATACACCAAATGTCATGGTTATAATGTCATTTGAAAGGTAACTGAGTCGGTTTTGTATCAAGTTTCAAAATCCCAAGTCAATGAAGTTTGTGTTAGTTAGCAAGGTTTTCAATGAGGTAAGATCAAGGTTAAGATCAAATTTGAAATTGTCATGTTATTATTTCCTTAATTAGAGATTTTGGTTGTCATATATGATCATATTTTGTCATTTTTTGTCTATGGCCTTCTTCTTCCTTTCTTTGGTCTTTGTGATTATCCATAACTGCTAGCAAAGTTGACAAATTTCAGTTGTTTTTGGTTTTTTGCAACTGACATTGCTATAACTAAAACGTTGGGACAATAAATTGTATGTCCCATTGAGGTTTTGTAGCTAATACACTCTACCTTTAGCAAATATTGTTCAAAGGGGAAAAAAATTGCACTATTAAGTAAAGGACTATGATACCTTTCTATATCAATAAACCTAGATTTGAAGCAACTACCTGCAAGATATGGAGATTTAACCCCTAAAGGACCAGCTATCTATTCAACGGACAAATGGGATTTTGGGCATGTACCTATGGCCAAACTACTTTGCATTATTTTTTAAAACTTTTATTGAAGATGTGGAATTCAAAAATCTGCATGGGCATCTAATTTCTATTCCAATTGATGCCAAGGAGCAAAAGTTATGCCCAAATAAACACAAATTTGGGGACTCCGGGTAGCAAAAAGAATTCTTATAAATACTTGAAATTTTTTTTCTCATAGGTTATATCTTTGTCTACATCTGAAGCTTTGATTCATTCCACTTGGACTAGTTATGAGAAAGTTTTGGACAATCTTGTTTTTTGGGCACCTCAAGCATCTTCTTGAAAAAATAACTTATAAACTTCATTTTTGAATGCAATTTTAACATTTTTTCAAAAAAATTTGTTGGAGAGGGTGAAGTTTGCTTTCTAGAACAATCTCACCATTGGGATCATTGCATTTCAATTCCATTGCAGGGTTATTAGCAATTTAAGTTTTTGTTCAATCTCATACCTTCTTCTACCTAATGTTTTTTTTAAAGAATGAAAAATAATTATTTTTTGTTTTTTTTTCCCCAAGATTACCAACTCAACTTCCCACCATGCAAAAATAGAATTCCAAACTTTGTGGTGCAAAAATTTTAAGTTAAAACTCAAAGTCAAATAATCTAATCATACAAGGTGCAAAAAAAGCCATTTTTTACTTTTTAAATGCAAATGTCTTCCAACCTGTATGGTCAAAGTTCTTGAGTTTTGTATGACACATTCTTATAGTAGTCTAGTACAAGATCCTATGGTTAGATATGCAAAAAGACCAATTTTCAAACTTGTTTACTCTTTGCCATAGAGGTGGCAGTTTTGAGTGTCTTTTGACAAAATAAAGGCCATGGTCCTTTATAGGTTAAAAACATAAAATGATAATAGAGGTAGAGTGATAGTAGGGTAAATCAATTACCTATGTATAATAAACTTCAATACTTTAGAAAATAGTGAATGAGTGAGGAGACCAAGTATAGATTCATTAGATTTCATATTCATTTTAGGGTGCTGACATTTCCAAAATTTATATAAACATATATACAAGCATCAAAATGATTATATCTATACTACTAAGTGGGAGGATTTCTCTAAATGCGCCCTTTTTTGGAACTTTATAGAATTTTTTTGTTGCAAGTTGAAGCACCAAAGGAAGCCTAAGATGTAGAACACCAAGTGCCCTACAACCATGTCCATTTCCAAAAGTTTGTAGAATGTTTTGGTGGAAGTTGAAACAATAAAGGATGCCCCAAATATAGAACACCAAATGCCTTGCAACCATGTGCTACAAATCAATAAAATGTCAAGCGCCTTCTAACAAAATATAAAAAAGTAGCATTGTGATGAAAACAATTGTTATTCTTGGTTTCAAAAAAGAACCAAATGATGGTACATGAGGATTAGATTCTACACCAATTGTGAGATATTGATTTTTTGTACTTGTCTAGTACACCAAGATTAGGTTCTAGACCAATTAGTTTATGAGATATCAATTTTTTGTAAAGTTGAATGTTACATTACTCATACATGTCCTACTCACGCAAAGCGTGTGCCTGTATAAAGAAAATATGACTATGATCTTAAGGTCGCCATTCGCCAACTGGCCTTTCTTTTTGGTGGACCCAATTCTAGGCCATGAAGCTACGTAAGGTCTTGCCTTTTGAGCATTGAATATTTTTTTAAAATAAGGTTGTGGCTTCTAATGTAAAGACCTTAGTTACATTCAATTCGTTTTTCAGTACGGTTTTCTGGAATATTGATCCATCATTGCTAAAAAGTCAACGTCATAATCCTAAATACATTTTAGATATTTAATGATTTCAGAAAAAATTTGAATATTAATATTTCCTTGTCTTGTGATTCACATGGTTGGAAGTTCTTTTTAGCATCCTTTTTTTTATTATTTTGAGCTAAAATATTGAAAATGTGTTTACAAATAGGCTCGAACTTATGTTGTAAGAGGCGCCTAATATACATCAGCAAAAACTCCGTGTAACTTATATGGTTGCAAAATTAAGTTCTTTGCTCGTGCATACTGAGACAAATAAAAATGAATTTTCATGGTTTCTTTGGGATCAGATTGTTAAAAATGAATAATTTAACTTTTTTAAAGGGAGTTTGTTCCTCTTTCTTTAAAATTAACACTTCAAGGCTATCCATTTTTATGAGTTTTATCCTTTCCTTAATCTTCTCTTTAAAAATAAAAATAATCTTACTAGATTTACCTTCTTTTTGGTGTATAAAAACATATTAATTTTCAAGATTTATACATTATTATAGAGAAAAAGTTTTAGTGAAATATTGCAATAAACAGTACATGTGTTTCTTACACTTACCTGTTATATCAAATTTATTACAAAATTCATTTATGTTATGTTATCTTGGTTTGAATAATGGAGTGTGTAGATTTAAGTTCGAGCGTGCCTTTTATTGGCTTTTGTAAACAACATGACTACAACAGAAAATTCACATCATATTCGGTTTTGGGAAATTTTGTTGCCACAAAGCAAGGTGGTCAGTGTAATTGAAGTTTGGTCTCTTTGGGAATGATCAATTGCTATGTTAAGGCTATTATGGCAACATGTTTGAAGATTTTATTCTTTGCTGAAAATATATATACTTCAATTGTTGTTGGTTTTTATTACCTTTGGCCACAATTAAGCCTCTTTTTATAGTTTTTTCAATGGGATTGATATGTTTACCACACCCTTTCACCTATTCTACCACCCTTCTGGGGTAAATTTTAGATTTCTACCATCAAATAGTTGAATTTGAGAATTTGAAATTCAGATTTGGACTTACAAACCTTGATTTTGTCTAGAACCATAAAAAAAGGTTGTAATTGAACAACACCCACTGAAAAAGCTCAAGTATGGGGAAACGTATTACTTTTACTTTTGTTTATAAAAAAAAATAAGTTTTTTCATTGGGTGTTGTTCAATTAGAACCTTTTTGTGATATTAGACTAAACCATAGTCTCTAAATCCAAATTTGAATTCCAAATTCTCAAATTCAGCTTTTTGATGGTAGAAATCTAAAATTCACCTCGGAAAGGTGGTAGAATAGCTAAAAGGGTGGGTGTGATAGACATACTAATCCCCTTTTTCCAATTTGTCTTATACGATTACAACTTCCAGTGTGCTCATGTTTTCTCTCGTTAAGTCTTTTTAAGGACAAGCCTAATACCCTTCTTCGCTTTGACTTAACTTAGTACAATTTGAATCTATGCTATAAAACCTCAAAACATTCAACTTCTCCCATTATGTGTTTTGAGTGTAATTAATGAAGAAAAAGTATGTACATGTAAAAAATAAATGAAATAATGCCGAGTGTAACTTGGTGTAAGAAACGTGTAACCACTTAGACTTAGTGCTTTTGATATTTTTCAAAAAAAATATGGAGTACAGAAGTGAGCTTTATAATACAAATGATCATACTTATATGTTCTTTGTCCATTTTTGCCAAAAGTCACAAGGAATAACTTAATATTGCATAGAGGAAGTTACTTTCAAACAGAATATAAAACGATGGTATCCATTATCATTATTTTTTAATTTTGAAGTTTACCATGTATCTCAATTGTGTTGTTTGCATCTTAATATACAAAAAGAATTGATGCAACTAGATGTAACATAGTGGCATGAAGGAGTATAAGTGTCTACATTGGAATAGAAATATGTATTTTAAATAATCCACATCATTTGCCAAAGTTCCAATTATTGGCTTACATCATAATATGATAATTCTTGCAAAATTGATGTAGAAATGCATGGGCTTGATTGAGCCAAGATAAGATTGAAAATTACTCAAATAGTCTCCAATATTATCCACAACAAAAGCTATATATTTGAACTTTGATTGTCTATAACATGTTTTTACTAATCTATCATGACGTCTTTCATTTATGGAAATAAATAAAAGTCTCAATTTGTTATTCAAATGAAAAGAAAAAAAGTGATAATCCATTGGGCCTCAAGATGTGTAAGCAAGTATGATTATGTTCAATTGAATTTTTATGTGTGGTTGATTTTGGAAATTCTAAAAAACAAAATCAATGTAGTAGTATTGGTCCTTAAAAGTATGACCTACCAATTGAAAACTGAATAATTGGCAAACTTTACAAATGCAATTCAAGGACAAAGTTCATATTACAAAAAATAAGAATGTAGCCAAAATTTGGCAAATTGAATGTGATATGCACTAGAAAAACCATTGTTGTTTATTGACAAATTATAACCAACACCAAGAATTTTAGTTCAAATTCAATTAGGATGTGTGTAATACACCATTAGAAAGGTGTTGTTGAGAGCTTTTCACCAAGTTATCATGCTTCCTATTTAAATAAGAGCTACGCCAATGAAGCTCCATTTTATAATTGGTGGGAAGAAATTACATATATCACTACATTTCAAATGTTCTTTACAACAATAAGGTAATTTTTCTTTTTCACTTGAGTCTTCCTTAAGCTTACTTACATAGAAGTGATTGGCAAAGTTTTGCCAATATGAGAATGTATTTTACCAATTCCTTTACCAACAATTTTACTAACTCTATGTCTTGAACCTTTGTCAACTTCTCAAACACGTGAAATTTTTCTCTTTTAACCCTTTGATGTTCATACTTTGGGATGTGTAAATGGCATCATTTGTAGGCTTTTTGGATAAATAACTTCAAGGTATTGTTAAGTAAAACCTAAAAAAGTATTTACAATTCCAACTATACCAATGGATGCATAGAATTGTTTAGTTTTGGGCATCAAATTTTGAGTCTAGTCTAATATCTAATTTCAAAGATTTGTTCACTTTTCAAGGAGATTTCATCTAATTAAGTTGTGAATAAATGTACAACAACCCAAATGTGGCATATGAGTTATATAAGGATTGAGACCATTTTATGATAGAGCCTAATTGTTGACCCAATAGATGGCGCATCGGAACAAACTCCAAATTGGATGTGGGCCTTAACCCTTGAGCGCCCGCAAGACATTATAATATCTCTCAAAAATCTGGGTCAACTCAATTTTGACCGATATAATCTCATTGCACGTTTGGTGAAACCACTTCCAATCTAGTCCAGCATGATGGAGATGCTTTCCACTAACAATTAATATGGTATGATCTTGTAGATTGTATTTTTCAATCCACAAGGGCACTTTGATTGCACACAAGTCAAGCTTTTTTCGTTTCAACTCTAGGTTCTCAGGGGTTAAAACAAAAATGACCTTTAGCAAAAATTGCCATGTTGGCTTGGAACTATAAAACTTAACCCCTAAAGGACCAAGCCCCCTTTTGGGGGACAAATGGGATTTCGGGCATGTACTTATGGCTAAACTACTTTGCATGATTTTTTGGAAATTTTATGGATGATGGGGAATTCAAAAATTTACATGGGCATCTATATTTTTCTTCTTTTTGACATTTATTGAAGAAGTCAAAAATGAATTTTTGGAAAATGGGCAAGATTGGATAGCCCAAAAACTTCTTTTAAAAATTTCATTTAAAAAAAATTAAAAAATGAAATAGGTTCTTTAGACTTATATATACATAGGGAGTTTTGAATCATTCAATTTTGATTGATGAAATGAAAGTTTTGAGAAGTTTTTGTTTGCAGGTAGGTGTGGTTTTGAGAGAAAACTTACCTACCCGCAAACAAAAACTTCTCATAACTTTCATCTCATCAATCAAAATTCAATGATTGAAAGCTCGCCCACCTATATATAAGTCTAAAGAACCTATTTCATTTTTTTATTTTTTTTAAATACAATTTTTAAAGAAATTTTTGGGCTGCTCAATCTCACCCGTTTTTGGAAATTCATTTTTAACTTTTTGAATAAATGTTAGAATGAAGAAAAAATTAGATGCCTACGTAGATATTTGAATTCCACACCTTCAATAAAAGTTTTAAAAACCACAAAAAATAGATTAGTTGTAGGTACATGCCCAAAATCCATTTATCCCTCAAGGGGACAGTTGATCCTTTACGGGTTAAAAACAAAAATAACAAAAAATAATTTTGCAGTATAAAATTATTGGTTGCTCCTATTGGTTGCTCCTAGATATTTTAGTCATGTGATCAATTTGGAATTTTGCGCTTTGTAAGTATCAAGCTTGACATAAACAAACAAACTGGCCTACCTTCTAAGGTAAATTATGCCATTGTGGACATTTCTTCCATTGTGGGCAGCGTCCATTTAGCCCCTTTATGTCAATACAATATGCTTAAAAACAAACTAGAGAAAGAAAATTAGGCCATTATTTGTAATATTTTTTTAGGGTGAAAGTCATTTTGATCATTTGAGAAACTCTTAGTTACTGCAGTGTAGGTAATTATAAATTTTAAATGGGCATCAATGTTTTTGGACTGACATGGTTGCTTTGGGCTAATTGGACCTTTGTAAAAGGATTCCCACTTGACCTCAATGGATGAATATAGCAACCAAGTCAAATTGTCAACATGGTTTGTAATGGACATTGGTTTTGTCCATTATGGAGCATTCACAAGCATCATTGTAGGTCCTTTGTTGATGAGCCATCCAATGCCTTTCATGGGTCACATGAGCTTTAACACTTTCACAATTTTTAACAAATGATGTAATATACATTCGATTTTTATTTCACCTCTCCTACACATTAAATGGGATTCTCTGGTTACCATGTATATCTCAAGTTTTTCTTGCTACCATATTTATCTCACATTATTTCTTGTTAGCATACTTGTCTCATATTTTATAATTTGGTCTAAGATGTCAAACCAACAATTGTGTTTACAATACTTTACCTTAACCTTTAAACATCCAGATGGTCACCATGATTGCTAGCCAAAATGGAGTGTGGCAAAGTGCCCACAAAATTTAGTACTACTTCTAAAAGATGCATAAACCAATAAGCAATGCTGCCCTCACGAAAATTGCAAGAAGGGCAACATGGAACCTAAACCCATTTTGTGAACCTTTTTACAATTAGAGTATTTGAAAATATGAGGGTATTCAACGAGGTAAGTTTATGCCTTCCATAATGGACCATGTCTCCATCATCACTTTTATGACAAAAATAAATGAAAATTGGCTTTCTTACATTCAACAAATTGTCTTTTTGTCATTCATCAGTCAAAAAATGTCTGCATTGGCGTTTAAGGGACAAACCCAACACCACAATCCTTGGTGTTGACAAAGTTTTTTTGGATGAGCAAGAAACTGCCAAAGAATTAGAAATACTCCAAAAAGATCAGCACAAGAAACCACACTAAATATTGGATTTAGGTTGCCTTAACCTCTAAGCGTCACAAACAAAACACTGGTTTAGACAAGCTTGAGAGATTGTTTTAAAAAAAATGGAATAACTTGGAGTGTAAGAAGTTACCAAAAAATTCACCATATAGATTTGCTAGCAACTTCTTGGCAAGTGCAAATCTATAATTTGTATAGAAATCCACTATATGGATACATAGATTATAATGTTTGATGACTGATAAATTCAGATTTTTCTTCAATTCTTTGCGTCCAAAAAGCGTCCAATGTGACATTTAGGGGTTAACAATTAGGTTGCTTTACTTGGAAAGTTACCTCATGACTCATTACTTGGGCACTTAAAGGTGCATGCAACTCTTTAGATACTAGGATTCTACGTGATTTATGACTTGGATTTTATGGAGTTTTGTTGTTGTTGCTAGGCCCATTTAAAATTGGGAAATTTCATGGATACCCCTAAAGTTTGCAATATTTTTGTAAATACCCTTGCTTTTTCAAAAATATCACAAATACCCTTGGACCAAAAAAATTAGACATTTATATTGTTATGTATGTGACTTCCTTCTCCCTTTGTGTGCACACTCCTTCTTTCTTGTTATGCGGGCACACACTACTTCTTTCATTTTATGTGTGCGTACAAAGGAAGAAGGGAAGTGACATGCACAAAAAAACAAATGCCTAAATTTTTTGATCCAAAGATATTTGTGAAATTTTTGAAAAAGTAACGATATCGAAGAAAATATTGCAAACTTCAAGCGTATCCATGAAATTTTCCCAATTTTAAATTTTGTTTATTGCAAGTTCCATCAAGTATTTGTATAGTGTAAAAGGTCGAGAAATTAGTGCGAGAGAACAACCTAAACGCAACATTTAGTGTAGCTCCCGTACCTGCGTCGGTGCCTTTTACCATGGCCATGGCGGCCATGGCGGCTATGGCGGTAGTGATGGCGTCCTCCACCTCGTCCCGCACGCTCCTCACTGCGATAACTTACAGCGTCTGCGTCTCTCGGGCGCCAGCACCAGGCTTCGCGTTGTCACTGTCGGAGCTGGTAAGAAACGAAGAGAAGCGGAGAGATCGGTAGTGCACGCCACTAACGCCAGTCAGGCGATTCAGGCACTCAAGATCCATTCTCAGGTAAGAACGTTCAATTCCTCGTGCTTAATCTTCCCCGTAACTCCGACACTAGATTTCCTAAAGCCTTATGAAACGAAACAGGATACTTATTGATGCGTTCAGAAACAGCTCCGGGGTTTTAAACAGATTGTGCGCTCGTTTATGTTGAAGACGGGCTGCCATGTGACTTTCACGAGAATCATACATCGTTGTGGTAGGAGGAGTTTCGAACGCTTCTTTTTTGTTGTAACGTACGCATTTGTTGAGCAATTCTTGGAGTGACGTATCTTCTTAAGAAGTCGGAGACGCTGGAAGTGTAATTTCTGTCACGATTGACTAAAAATCTATTGCAAGTGCAGGAGTTTTCAAAATGTGTTCGAAAACGGCGCCAGAATGGAACAGAACAGTTGTAATTTTGGTCAATGGAATCGTTCTAAGAGGAGAGAAAATAATTACTGCAATAGAGCATTTTGATTGCTTCGACATGTCTAATACAGAAAATATGATTATGATGGACTACATGCTGTTGAGTGCAGAAAGGATATGGCGTTTTTTGATGGCGGTTTGTTGTTGTTGTGCGAGATGATTTAAAATCATGTGTGAAACGTTTTGTAGATTCTTAGTTTGGAATTTCAGTGCGTGAGGTCATGGACGTGAACTGTCTTTATGGATATTTGAGGTTAGGATTCGTTTTTACATAAGGTTATAAGTACGTTGCTAATAATTGTGTCTTTTTTGATATCGCTGCAGAGTTGGAAAGCACTTGGTAACTTGACGATCGAGCTTGAAGTTTTAGTTATAACATTGTCTTTTTTCAGTCTCTTTGAGAAATTGCTTAACCTTCTTCTGGAGGATGCAGCTCCGCTAATGCTTTGCTTCGGAAGGTAATTTGATGTCATCCTTGTATGTCTAAGCGTAATACTTTGTAAGGTGAACATATCTGATATCCTCACGTTTTGTTTTGGATCTGTACCTTCAGGTGTACTCTTAAAATTCATTTCATGCACTTTCCTTGCTTAGTTTTTAGTCTATAGACGTTCGTCCTCAGAACTGCGATAGGGAACTGTGAAGCCCGGTCAAATTGCTAGATGAACATCGCCTACTGAAAAAGTTCCATTTTTGGGAAAATGCAAATATGCTGTTTGGTGGATGTGCCCTTAATTTAATTATTACCAGAAGTCATTAAGAATTGTCAGTAAACAGTTCATTCTTATCATGAGACGAAGTGAAGGTTTATTTTTTTGAACAGGTTTGTAACCTAGGCGCTAATCGATCAAGTTTCAATTGAACCTCTAAAGCTCCAATGTGACTGGAATCTGAAGATTCTGATCAGTAAGTGGGTTAAACGCCCGCACAATTGAGGTAGCAATGCTGGGGAAGTACCATTGTGAGATTCAATCTCTAGATAACAACAAAATTTTAGTAAAAGATCTGGATTCCGTTAATAAACGAGCCCTCGTTCTTGCTTTGTAGATTTAAATGTTCTTACCCCCCGAGTATTAAGTTTTGTCTGCAGGATTTTTCTTTTTCCATGAGACACTGACATTAGTGTTTTTCAGATTCACGTAAGGAGACTGGAGGCCAAGAGCTACAATGCAGTGTTGTGGATGTTTGCATGACTTCGTATTTCCATCAAAGACAGATCAGGGTGAGACCAAAGATCTAACAAAGAAGTTCCAGGCATGGTTGTAGAAATGAATGGGCTTCGTGATCAAGGATTCACATCGAAATGGAACTGCTAACAAAACCTCCGATTTTACCTTTTAATTACAGCAACCAAGCGAAAGTTAAATTAGAGATCTTTCATGTACCGAATCCATCCTATCGATTCTGTACAATCCAAACATGTAAGTCGAACAGCTCTCTCCTGCATGCAATTGATTTTAGAGGTTGTGAATGTTTAGAGATATCCAAAAGCCGGGATTCCCTTTAAATCATCTATTAGCCAAGTCAAATTCTGATTCACATCACGTTTTCATAGGCGAATAAGTAGTACCTTGCTAGTGCTTTAATCATTACTACCAATGAACACTTGCACTTGTTGCATCTCTGTGTAGACTTGCAACATGTACATGTCCTGGAAGCCAGTCTATCTCCAAAAGGAGACCGACACCAAAGGTAACAATTGCTATCTCCCTGGAGTAGATTGCACAAGCACCCAACAGTCTCTTCTTTCAGGATATTATCAAGACCAGAATTATTCTATTTTGGAATAAACTTCATCTCCAAAGTCACCCACACGCCGGGAGCAAAAGCAAAAGACACCGCCCAAGTCCGAAAAGTAAACACCACACATCCATGTGTGTTTCAATCTTAGTCACAGCACTCCAATTTCATGGTCAGTCGAACGCATAAATATAACTTTTGTAGATTTGAAAAATTAGTTTGTTTTCTGTTCCAGGATAAAACAAAGCAGTTGAATTTCATACTCTGAAGTTGAAACCCCCAAAAACTCCTCAATTTCAAAAATAGGCACAAGCCAACAAACCAGAAGGGAATCAGAAGGGAACCGGAGGGGAACCAGAGGGGAACTAGAGGGAACCCAGGATCCAAACATTGCCAAAACTGAATAATTTCGACTGATGGATGAAACCGACGGTGAGAGTTTGAACTGGAACTCCAAGTCCAAGTTCAAGTCCAATTAACCGTTCCCAGGCCCGGGACACAACTAACTTACAAACCGTTCCAGAAATGTACATTTCAGGATCCTAGATCTTAAGAAAAGTGTATGCAGCCGCGAGAGGGAGAAGAAGTGGCGGGAGATTTGTAATTTGAACTGTGGAGAATGGACACGTGGCGGATTGTCAGACAATTTGGCTCGTTCGCTTTTTGAGTCTCTAGAAACACCGTGGCGCATCTTCGTCAACGGTTGACGTCAAGCAGGGCACTGAATTCTAGCCAGGGGCGCTTTTCGAGGAATCCTTTCTGTCAGACACGGCGTTCTCGCGTTATCTCGTACCGTTCCCTTACGTTCCCTTAGGATGTGTCGGGTGGTCCCGAGAATCCTGTATTTCGTTTGATGAGAGTTTGATTTGGGAAGGTTGTTGACTTGTCTTCGTTTGGTCCTTGGGGTTTAGGCCCGGTTCAGACCAGTGTTTAACCCTTCAAGGACTGACCCTGAACCTGTGGCTCAGTTTAGGAGGGTGTGCACTGTTCATGGGCAGCCAACAGCCTGTGGCATGTGTCCAAGAGAGATAATATTCTTTTCGAAAGAAGGAAAAGTCAATAGTGTATCCTACCCTCACAAAAAGGGCAACAGGGATCTTGTACATTTTTTTACAAATTGGTGTTTTAAAAAATATGGAGGCATTGAAAGCAGCTACTTTTGACATTTAGTGATGTGGCACATCGCTCTGACCACTTTCAAGAAAAAAGATTTGAAAAAACTATATTTTTCCACCCTTTGGGTGTGTTTTTGGCACTAAAAGGACGATTTTTGTCCTCTTGGACGGTTAGGGGTTAACCTCTAAAGGCCCAAGCCATTTTTTTTGTGAAAAACAATTAAAAATGCCACTTTTGAGGGAATGAGAGGAATGGTATATATATATATATATATATATATATATATATATATATTTGAAATCCAACCGTAGGATCTTGCTCTAGACAGCACGAGGTACTTGGGAAAAAAAATTGAGCTTATTCCAAATGACAAGGAGTGAGATTTTTACAAATGAAGTGAAGAAAAAAGTTTTTTTCATACTGCCCAAAAATTTCACATGCCGTTGATCACTCCTATACCAAAAAGTTTGCTCTACGCAAAGTTGAGTTGTAGGAGACCAAGTTAGGTATGTGTGGGAGAATTTTCCAATCAATTGGAACCATACAACACATGGGAAAATATAGTAAGGAAAATGAAGTAGAGAATGGGTCAAAACACTAATTTGTTAAGAATTTAATTATTGAAATGAAAAATGCAAATCCCAACGGTTATAACGTTGTAATAAACAATCTACTTCTTTTGGTTTAGTTTTTTTCCAAAATACGGAAAATTGAGTAAAATAAAGGACTTCAAATTTTATTTCAGAGTAGAGAATCTATAATTGCCCGCAAACAAAAACTCCTCATAACTTTCATGTCATTCATTGAAATTGAATGATTCAAAACTTCTCATGTATGAAAAAATCTAAAGAACCAATTTCAAATTTTTATTTTAAAAATATATAACTTTTAAAGAAGTTTTTGGGCTGCCCAGATGGACAGCCCTCCCAAAATTTCAGAAAAACATGCATAATTTCTTCAATAAATGTCAGAATGAAGAATTTTTTGATGCCCATGTAGATCTTTGAATTCCCCATCTCCCATAAAAGTTTCAAAAAAATACATAAAGTAGTTTACTCATAGGTACATGACCAAAACCCAAACGGTCCCTGAAGGGACAACGGGCCTTTAGGGGTTAAATTGGGATTTTGAGTTTGGTGCTAATTTGGCGATTGTTTTTTTTTTGTTTTTTTGGGTGCAAATCTGGCTTCTTTCATTTATTTTTTGGTGAAGTCCTCAAGCAATCTCTAGCTTTTTAGTGCCAAAATACATTAAAGCAAGTGATTGTGACCGCCACAAGTGGGAAAAGGGGTGCAAAAGTAGTCCCTTGAAGGGAGAATTTTGGCGAATCACTCTTGGTGAAAACACTAGCTCTGGCGCTAATTTCAGCCAACCTAATTTTTTTTGCTTTTTGGCTATTTTTCACCAAAAACAAAAACAGTGGTTTAGACTAAGGTAGGAGGCTTGTGAATGGACCATCTAAGCGAAAGTGCGCTTTTGTGGAAAAATCATGGCAACTTGGTAAAATGAAAAAAAAAAAATGATACAAAGCCAAAGAGACAATTTTGTGACCATTTAATTTGAATTTTTTTGAGTTAGTATGAATTAACTACAATTTATCAAAGCAAAAGATGCATATGTAGCTATTCTTGATCATGGGTGGTATAGTGGTGCTTGGTCAGCATCAACCTTTGTAACAAAAACAATTGGATAAGATCACAGCCCCACTCCCTTTTTGTCCAAAGCATGTATTTTGAACTTGGTTAAGGTCAAGTGCTTGCATATGGTCAATGTTTTCTTTCATCAAGGCCCATTTTGACTCATCAGTTAAAAAGGCGTTTGGTTAGTGTACCAAAAACATGAGTGAGAAAGCAAATCCAAAGTTTGCAACCACTAGAACTAGGGAAAGTAATGCAAATGGAGTGTTTGATTATATTCAATGCTTGGATAAGGTCACCACTTATTTCTAGCCCAAAGTGTTGACGCTAACCAAGCACAATTGTAGCATTCATGATGCAAAGGCGGTTTGTAAATGGAGCACATGAGTCCTAAAAGCAACCACCACATATCCAAGAATGCTCCAACAAGGCTTTTAAAGTGTGCAAGCACCCATTCCATATTCTTATACTCAAATCGTGATTGAGAACAAGTTTTCATTTATTTCAATTTAACATATATCTATATTTTACTAAAAGACAAATCTAAACACAATTATGACCAATAAGCACACTCAATAGTGGTTCATGTCACTCTCTTAAGTTCCTAAAATAGTACATACACAAGTACAAGTTTCTGAACATAGAGAATGTAACCCATTTAAGAACCTATGTGCACAATTTTTGTAACCCCCACATGGTCGGTTCAAAATGCATGATCCGAATCATAGCCTCCTACCTTAACGATTGGACAAAACACTAAAAGTGGCACCCCTCCCGTACTGTCTTTGAGCACTTCCACATCATCCAAGAGTGTTGGAGAAAAAAGTTGTTATAAACCAAGAGTATTCATCTATTGAACAAATTTGGAACAACCCTCATAGCAAGCCCCAAAATCTCATTATCTTATTCATTGATGTGTCTATATTGGTTCCCAAAAAGAAGCCCAAGTTTTGCCCTTCAAACAACTTGCATGGTATAGAACATACTTGGGAATGTTTTTTGGCTTGCACCATTGTTATTAAAGTCTTATGCAAGTTTGATCATGCACACCAAATTCCAATTCTAAAAATTCAAAATCCCCATTTTTGGTGATATATAATCCGCAATATTCATGGTTTTACATAATAATTGATTGAAAAACAATGGTGATGAGTTTTTGAGATTTAGTTGCACAAATATGTAGCAAACATCCATACAAAGGTCATTCCTTAACCCCTAAAGGACCAAGCCCTTTTTTCAATGAAAGTTACTAAAAATTGCCACTTTTGGGGGAATGAGTATAAAGGTAAGAAAAACAATCAATTTTGGAAACCCAACCGTAAAATCTTGCCCTAGACTACAAGAGGTACTTGTGGGACAAAAATCAACTCGTTCTAGATGTCAAGGAGTGAGATATTGACATCTGAAGTGAAAAAAAAAAAAAAAAAATCCCTATTGCCCAAAAATTTCAAAAGCCTTGGACTGTCCCTAAATCAAAAAAATTGCTCTACACAAAGTTGAGGTTTATTTTTTCCATGTAGAAGACCAAGTCAGGTCAGTGTGGGAGAATTTTCAAATGAATTGGAGGTGTGAATCATACTTTGTAAAATCTTGCAATGCCGTAAGGTCATGAAATTTGCATATACACTAGGCAAAATTGGAGGAATTATGTAAAATTCAGAAATTTAAACTACTTTGATCCAAATGGTGAAAACCAAGGAATCTTAGTCTACTACAACTTGGAAAAAAATGAAGTCAAAAAACAAATTCACAAATAGCACAAAAAAGTAAAGCACCAAAGGCAAAAGGAGTGGAAGTATGGGAGTCATGTACCTGCCCGCAAACAAAAACTTTTCACTTAGAAATCAAAATTGGATGATTTAAAGCTCCCACATATGTATAAATCTAAAGAACCAATTTCAGATTTTTATTTTGAGAAAATCTCATTTAAAAAAAAAATGGTTGCCCAATCTCCTCTATTTTTCAAAAATTCATGCATAACTTCTTTTAATAAATGTTGGAATGAAGGACAAATTAAATGCTTGCGGAGATCTTTGAATTCCCCATCATCAATAAAAGTTTCAAAAAATCACACAAAGTAGTTTAGCCATAGGTACATGCTCTAAATCCCATTTATGTCCAGAAGGAACAATGGTCCTTTAGGGGTTAACAAGCATTTCCAAAAAGCTTCAAAGCTCTTTTCAAAAAGATTTCTATGTTGAGGTGCCCATGTCCAAATTTTATAAAATAGACATTGTTTCATGGTGATTGGATATTTCTACTTGACTCATATACTATGACTAAGTTTGTCCCTTTGAACGTGATGATATGTTTACTTTACCAAAAACTACTTAGAAACTAAAATATGTATTTTACAAAATTGAGTCATACCACACTTCACATTGAAATCTTCATAGTACATATTGTGTTTCCATAATAGGATTTAATTTAACATGGAAGATGTGCGTATGAATGTTTGCTACATATATATGCAATCAAATCTCGAAGATTCATCACCAATGTTTTTCAAGCAGTTATTATGTAAAACCATGAATATTACGGAGTGTATATCACCAAAAATGGGGATTTCAATTTCTTGGAATTGGAATTTGGTGTGCATGATCAAAATTGCATAAGACTTCAATATCAATGATGCAAGATAAAAAAAAATACCCAATTACTTTCTATATCATGCAAGTTGCTTGCTATTCTATATCATGCAAGTTGCTTGCTATTCTATATCATGCAAGTTGCTTGCATAGCAAAAAAAAAAAAAAGAAAACCTGAACTTCTTTCCAGGGACTGTACAAGTGTAAGTGCAAAGTACCAAATAAGGAATATTACAACATTTTGGCTTTTTATTTGTATTTTATTTATTATAGTGCCATTTCAAAATATTGCACTAAAAGTATGGGGGTAGAGCAACCTTTGTTGGGTTCTTTTTCCTTCTTTTTAATGGCAGACATTGGAGAGTTAACTTTCGTTTCATTTTGATTTACTTCTTATTGTTATTTTGGTTTCTATATTATTATTTTTGGCATTGTTCCTAGGTAGAGACGGGATACTTTTCCTTTGTATGGTCGTACCACAAGAAGAGTAGGGGATGATTCTTTCTAATGCAACATTTTTTAGAAAACAGTGTGTCTCTCTTAATCATTTGTGTTAGTTTATTCCTGAAAGAGAATAAATGGAGCATGTTTAGTGAAAGTGTTTTTATCTTCGTTCTACCTTATTAATGAAAGGAAAACAGGTTTTTGTTTTTTGTGGGACCAAATATTTAGAATAAGTTGCTTTTGCGCAATGAGCGGGCAGATCCAACAAACAAACAAAAAAGTCAAATGAAATGTCAAAAAATCGGTTAAAATTTGATTAAGTTGGGTAAAAACTATTTAAATTTATGGGAAGTATCTAATTATAGTAAATCGTGTAAGCAATATCTGGTGTATGTGTCAAAATAATTGGTTGAATATGAGAAATGCAAGATTCTTATGGAAGAAACTCAAAACCTGTATAGACAGTGCTTGTGCATACTTGGTTAACAAAGCAATGACATCCAAGGATGGCAAGTGGAAGGACCATGATTGGTAGCAGATGTCCATTTGGATTATGAGTCTTATTCAAATGTCAATGTCATGGTAGCAAAAGCAGCAAGATGATGTCTGATAAAGTCTATGGTGTAGAAACAAAAGCAAAGATACTCATTTGTAGCCATATTAAGCCTCACCCACATGAAAACATCACATTGGAGTTGGAAGTCATGGATGAAAAATGCATGCAGAATAGTTTAGTGGTAATAAGTACAAAGAAGAGCAATGTGCAAGGTGTGAAAATATTCTCCATTACATTGGATATTTTTTTACCTTGAAATTATTATCTATAAATAATTATATGATTGTACAATAGCTACAAACGTCTCTTGCATCACATCCAATTGCATTGGTAAAACAATAAAACTAATAATGAAGTACTTGATATTTTGAAAAATCAATGTCTATCTTGCAATGTGTCTAGTTGGAAGGTGCAAGCAAAGTGATTTCATAATTGCCTCATGTTGATGGTATTTTTGAAATGTGCATTGATAACCTAGTCTTGCACAATTTTGGCATGATCACAGTCACACCTTCAAATACAGAAGTTTTGAATACAAGGTTGTTATTGAAATATCATGTCCCACTCTTTAAATTATTTTAAGCCTTGACAATATTACAGATTTTGCAATTTTCTCAAATTTAGCATTGTTAGTTTTTCCTTGAAAATGGGCCATAATTGCAAACAAACACAAAAGTCCAAATCTAAAGTATTAGACATCTCAAATTTTCATACGTTCTAATAATTAATCAATTATTTATTTCTCCAGCTAATAAATGAATGTATACATAAAAATAGTTTTTTTTAAATACCAGAAACATTAATAAATAATTCAAAATGAATTGAACAATTTTCTCCACTATCTATTATCTTGTTTCAAATAAAAAAGATTACCGTCTTTCTTCTATGGAAAGGGATTTACTGACTTGTTCATTATTTTTTGTTTGAGATTAATGAAATTAGAGTACTTCTCACCTACTCATTAGCCAAAAAAGTTTAAAAACCTTTTTTCAAACAATAAAACCAAAGTTTATGAGGTTTATCAAGCAAACGATTTTCAAATATTAGAAGAAAACTTTGGATCCCACGTCTTTAAAACCCCTTTTCTCAAATTCTATGATGATACTTGACACGTGCATATATTCAAAATTTTGAAAAAACAAATTATTCATTTCATATGTTTAGTATGTGTCATTTTATTTTGTTCTATTTAAAATTATTTCAGAAAATCAAATCAAAATTACATAATTTTAATAAATATTATCAAAAAGAGGATCCTTTTGGACGTGTTAAAACCCCAACTAGGGTAGGAGGTTCTAAAAGCGTGCAGGTTCTAAAATAGTGCACCTCCTCAAATGTAATATGCTTGTACATGTTTTTTTGCATAGCCCTTCAATAATGTACAAGTAATGTACATTTGAGGAGGTGCGCCACTTAAGAACCCTATGGCCTTTCTACTTCAAAATTTCATGACTATTCCACAAAACTCCAAAATATATGAAATAACTTGAGTTAGATGCCTGTTCCTCTTGTCTTTCAAGGAAAGTTTATTGATAAATATTTTAAGAAGTTTCGCCTCCCAAAATTCATTTTCAGTCCTTAGATGCTCCATTCATGAGCCTCCTACCTTACATGTGCATGTTACTTGTTTATTGTTGGATATTCAAAGTTAATTCAAAGTTGTTGTTTTAGAAGATTCTATATAATTTATCTGAGTTTTAGTCAAGGTTGAAATACAGCTTTTAAATATGTATAAAATTTTGAAATATAAACTCACATCATTGATAAGATGAAATACAAATTTATTTCATTCAATTTTTATATGATTTTGAAAATTCAATCATAGAACTTACAGATTGTAATATATTATGTACTTCCATTTTTCTTAATTTTTGTTTTGAATGATACAGTAACTTTTCGTTAAGTCTAACGTAAACATTGCTTGAATAAAATCCTTAGCATTTTCAGTTTCTATATACTTGTGAACACAATCGGAAATTGTGGAGTGGTGTCACTATGCATAACATTGCTTCTACCGATAAAAAGAACACGTGACATTATTTTGTTCTAGCAAAAAATTATGCAAGCTAAGTGCCTCATGTTTGGGCAATCTTGCGTTTGTGCAATTGGTTACTTGGGCTCAACCTTTGTTTCCATTGGCTTAAATGTCATAATGTTCTTGCATGAGGTCCTTACCCTACACATTATTTTTGATGAAAATGTGCAAAAATTGAACACATAAAAGTATGCAATTTCATACAATTAGCACACATTTAATACATGCATATGTTGGTTATTATTGGTTAATTGGTATACGCATGGTTGTACCAATGGGTTTAATAAGATGATGCATCAACTCTATGCCACATCACCCCCTATGGCACATCATCCCCTATGTCACATCACCCCCTATCCCCATGCCCCCTATCCATGTGCCCCATATCCATGTGCCTCCTATTCATGTGCCTCCTATCCATGCGCCCCCTATCCATGCGCCCCCTATCCATGCGCCCCCTATCCTTGTGATCCCTATCTCTATGCCCCCAAATTTTACTTTATTCCATTTACGAATTTAGTTAAACTTGTACTCTATTCTATTTTACTTTTCATCCTATGTAGGATTCTTTTATAAAATTAGATTAGATTAGATTAGATTAGAAAAAGGTTGTATTCTATTCTTGATTGTGTTCTTCTATGTAAAGAAAAGGTTGTATTCAATTTCTATAACAATAGGCACATGTCAAGTTTGACTAAAAGCAAAATAATTTTAGGCTCAATTACACAAAACATTTCCTCCGCTATAAAACAGTTCTTATTTTTATCTGCGCCCTCCAATTTCAAACTTTACTCATGCAATAAAACATTTGTTTTTGTTTACATTACATTTCCTTGCAAAAATGCAATTTTTGATTTTTTTATCCATGCAATAACAGGAATGTAATTTTTTTCTCGCGCAAAAAATAAATAAGTAAATATATATTTCTATATATAAAAAGCTTAGATTTATTAGTTGGGTAGTTGGGTGTTGCTCCAAGAAGATTAAGTGGCAGTTATGTGGCAGTTATTCTTACTTCTATGGTTATGTGGCAATTACGGTTGTCCTTGGGGATGGGGTATACACGGGAATAGGGGGTGGTCGTTTGGAGAAGAAGGCGAAGCGTGTAGGTAGGCATAGTACAAGTAAGCTCATTATAACGGAAAGGAGAAGAATCTTGAAGAAGGCAATTATGAGGAAGGTCATGTTGATTTTTTTGCAAGGATCCCCTCCCGTGATGGCCCTCCACCAAAATAGCGGGTACAAGGGTCCACTAGTATATATACAACACCATATTAGGTAAATTGCGAAAAACAATCTATTTTGGGACTTTCACTATTTCTGTCATTATGTAAAATTTAGTAGCATATTATAAAAATTTAAGCATGCACTTTCTTGTATAATAATGAAGCCTCAATGATTGCCTCCAAGAATTTCAAATAAGTACAACTTTCACAAGAAGAAAAACATGTCCTAAATGACTAATCCACAATGACTGCAAATGTCCTAAATGACTAAAATTGAGTCATTTAGGACATTTGCAATCATTGTGGACCACTTATTTAGGACATGTTTCCTTCTAGTGTTTAAGCTATAACTATGCCTACATTTACTATATATAAGACTAAGGTGGAGTACAAAATGGTCCTCCGTTTTTCCCAATTAACCTAATATGGTAAAGTACACAAATTTCTTATCCAAGTAGTAATTATTCATGCAGTTTTTTATTATTTTTTTAAATTTTTTACCCTGCAATTTTGTTACATTTATTATTATTTACCCACATATTTTTTACACACACAATTTTTTATCCATACATTTTTACCTACGCAATTTTTTTAACCAAGCAAGTTTTTACCTATGCAGGTTTAGTTACTCACACGGTAAAATGATCTTGGTAAAAGGATCGCCAGATGGGTAAACAATTCTGTTATATAGATAGATGGATGGACTAGGTGTGTAAACGATATGATCCTGTTCTTTCCATGATCCTTGTATTTTATAAAAAACTAAAACTAAGATTATTGGGGGGTATTTTGATCAAGAATAGGCAATACAACATGATAAAATTCATTCAAAGACCTCAAAATTCAAAGGGAGGCCTTCTGTAATCACTGGCTTGTACTTGCTACCTATTTTATTGTCTAAACATTTGTTTTAGAGCTTTCATAAGCAAGGAATTTCTATATGACGAAAATACATTTTTTTTCACAAATTGTGACATTATCATCTCCTTGATATACAATCAATTTCTTAAAAAAGTTCTTGAACTTTGTTTTACAAAGTTTACAAGAATCAATGATATTGGTTAACAAAACATTTTTAACCATATGAATATTTCAGTATAAGAAAAGATTAGAAACAATTTTCATATAGGTTTTCTTTAATTGAAAACCTCAAAAAAATTGAGGTTTAAGAATGAAAAGCTAAATACTCTATGCGCAATTATCACCAAATTCTTTTAAAATCATGATATGCATATTGGAATATTTATGATTAATATCAAAAAACTTATTTCAATAAATATTCTTTAAACCCCTAAAGGAACATTGTTCCTTCTGGACATAAATGGGATTTAGAGCATGTACCTATGGCTAAACTACTTTGTGTGATTTTTTGAAACTTTTATTGATGATGGGGAATTCAAAGATCTCCGCAAGCATTTAATTTGTCCTTCATTCCAACATTTATTAAAAGAAGTTATGCATGAATTTTTGAAAAATAGAGGAGATTGGGCAACCATTTTTTTTTTAAATGAGATTTTCTCAAAATAAAAATCTGAAATTGGTTCTTTAGATTTATACATATGTGGGAGCTTTAAATCATCCAATTTTGATTTCTAAGTGAAAAGTTTTTGTTTGCGGGCAGGTACATGACTCCCATACTTCCACTCCTTTTGCCTTTGGTGCTTTACTTTTTTGTGCTATTTGTGAATTTGTTTTTTGACTTCATTTTTTTCCAAGTTGTAGTAGACTAAGATTCCTTGGTTTTCACCATTTGGATCAAAGTAGTTTAAATTTCTGAATTTTACATAATTCCTCCAATTTTGCCTAGTGTATATGCAAATTTCATGACCTTACGGCATTGCAAGATTTTACAAAGTATGATTCACACCTCCAATTCATTTGAAAATTCTCCCACACTGACCTGACTTGGTCTTCTACATGGAAAAAATAAACCTCAACTTTGTGTAGAGCAATTTTTTTGATTTAGGGACAGTCCAAGGCTTTTGAAATTTTTGGGCAATAGGGATTTTTTTTTTTTTTTTTTCACTTCAGATGTCAATATCTCACTCCTTGACATCTAGAACGAGTTGATTTTTGTCCCACAAGTACCTCTTGTAGTCTAGGGCAAGATTTTACGGTTGGGTTTCCAAAATTGATTGTTTTTCTTACCTTTATACTCATTCCCCCAAAAGTGGCAATTTTTAGTAACTTTCATTGAAAAAAGGGCTTGGTCCTTTAGGGGTTAAGGAATGACCTTTGTATGGATGTTTGCTACATATTTGTGCAACTAAATCTCAAAAACTCATCACCATTGTTTTTCAATCAATTATTATGTAAAACCATGAATATTGCGGATTATATATCACCAAAAATGGGGATTTTGAATTTTTAGAATTGGAATTTGGTGTGCATGATCAAACTTGCATAAGACTTTAATAACAATGGTGCAAGCCAAAAAACATTCCCAAGTATGTTCTATACCATGCAAGTTGTTTGAAGGGCAAAACTTGGGCTTCTTTTTGGGAACCAATATAGACACATCAATGAATAAGATAATGAGATTTTGGGGCTTGCTATGAGGGTTGTTCCAAATTTGTTCAATAGATGAATACTCTTGGTTTATAACAACTTTTTTCTCCAACACTCTTGGATGATGTGGAAGTGCTCAAAGACAGTACGGGAGGGGTGCCACTTTTAGTGTTTTGTCCAATCGTTAAGGTAGGAGGCTATGATTCGGATCATGCATTTTGAACCGACCATGTGGGGGTTACAAAAATTGTGCACATAGGTTCTTAAATGGGTTACATTCTCTATGTTCAGAAACTTGTACTTGTGTATGTACTATTTTAGGAACTTAAGAGAGTGACATGAACCACTATTGAGTGTGCTTATTGGTCATAATTGTGTTTAGATTTGTCTTTTAGTAAAATATAGATATATGTTAAATTGAAATAAATGAAAACTTGTTCTCAATCACGATTTGAGTATAAGAATATGGAATGGGTGCTTGCACACTTTAAAAGCCTTGTTGGAGCATTCTTGGATATGTGGTGGTTGCTTTTAGGACTCATGTGCTCCATTTACAAACCGCCTTTGCATCATGAATGCTACAATTGTGCTTGGTTAGCGTCAACACTTTGGGCTAGAAATAAGTGGTGACCTTATCCAAGCATTGAATATAATCAAACACTCCATTTGCATTACTTTCCCTAGTTCTAGTGGTTGCAAACTTTGGATTTGCTTTCTCACTCATGTTTTTGGTACACTAACCAAACGCCTTTTTAACTGATGAGTCAAAATGGGCCTTGATGAAAGAAAACATTGACCATATGCAAGCACTTGACCTTAACCAAGTTCAAAATACATGCTTTGGACAAAAAGGGAGTGGGGCTGTGATCTTATCCAATTGTTTTTGTTACAAAGGTTGATGCTGACCAAGCACCACTATACCACCCATGATCAAGAATAGCTACATATGCATCTTTTGCTTTGATAAATTGTAGTTAATTCATACTAACTCAAAAAAATTCAAATTAAATGGTCACAAAATTGTCTCTTTGGCTTTGTATCATTTTTTTTTTTTCATTTTACCAAGTTGCCATGATTTTTCCACAAAAGCGCACTTTCGCTTAGATGGTCCATTCACAAGCCTCCT
>OY987250.1:13605087-13800131 GCA_963920765.1 Ulota crispa
CATGGCCTTTTTCCTTAGGAATTTCACCTTCTGAAGGGTAGCTGCCCGATTTTTCACAAGACATTTTTGAATATTCAAACCATTGTAACTTCTAATCCACATGGTGGAAAAATTTGAAATTTTTTTGACATCTTCTAAAACTATTTCTACAAGATCCTATGGTCACATATTCATAAAAATGACATTGTTTTCAAATTTGGTTGATGCTCTAAAAATGGCAGTTTTGAAGAGTTTTTGGTGAAAACTTTGCTCGGTCCTTCAAAGGTTAAAGGTGCCATTTAATTCCAAAAATGACTGTTCATTCTTGAATTGTTATTGTTAACTTGATAAACGTTACTGCCCAAAACGACTTTAGAAAATACATACTCCATATTAAGGACCTTTCTTTTTTATTACATGGGACATAGCGGCTGGGGCTAGATGGCATGCTATTTTGGCTAGGCCCCAGCTGCTTTTCCAGCGTGGCCCTGTTTGCTCTTCCTGCCCGACCCCTCCTCCTACTCGCTTCCTTCCTCTCTCCCGCTCGCTTCCTCCCTCCCTTTGGCTTCCTCCCTCCCTTTGGCTTCCTCCCTCTCGTTCGCTTCTTGTTAAGTTGTTGTAGGAATGTCAAGAAGCTAGCAATACCAAGAGCAAGCGACATGGAGCAACATAGCAACAACTTAACGGGAACCAAGTGGGAGGGAGGAAGCTGAAGGGAGGGAGGAAGCAAGCGGGAGAGAGGAAGGAAGCAAGCAGGAAGAGGGGTCGGACAGAAAGAGCTGGCAGAACCATGTTGGAAAAGCAGCTAGGGCCAGCCAAAGCGGCATGCCATCTAGCACCAGCCGAACATAGCCTTGTTGTTGGCCATGTATTATTACTTGTACACAAAAAAAAAACGCAATAATAATGGTTCATTTTGCAGGTTAAATTGAATTCTTACTCTTCAAACTTGTATAGATCTTAAGTTTTCCTACCAATCTATGCAAATAACTAAACGTTTCTATTTCAAAGCTCACCACAGGTTTAACCTTTGAAGGACCGAGCAAAGTTTTCACCAAAAACTCTTCAAAACTGCCATTTTTAGAGCATCAACCAAATTTGAAAACAATGTCATTTTTATGAATATGTGACCATAGGATCTTGTAGAAATAGTTTTAGAAGATGTCAAAAAAATTTCAAATTTTTCCACCATGTGGATTAGAAGTTACAATGGTTTGAATATTCAAAAATGTCTTGTGAAAAATCGGGCAGCTACCCTTCAGAAGGTGAAATTCCTAAGGAAAAAGGCCATGTGGGTGGTGCTTCTCTAAATTCCTTATTCCACCTAAGTAAAGTACATGTCTAAAAAGCTTCAAATCATTTGGAGTTGTATAACATATGGAAAAAATTTAGTAAGTAAAAAGAAGTAGAGAATGATTCAAAACACAAAATTGTTAAGAATTTAATTATGGAAATGAAAAACGCCAATCCCAATGGTTGTAATGTTTTCATAAACAATCTTCATCCTTTAGTTTTGTTTTTTTTCTGAAATGTTGAAAATTGAGTAAAATAAAGGACTTCAAAGTTTATTTTGGAGTAGAAAATCCATAATTGCCTGCAAACAAAAAATCCTCATAACTTTCATTTTGTTAATCCAAACGGAATGATTCAAAGCTTCCTACATTCACATAAATCTCCTAAACCCATTTTAAAATTTTGTTTCTAAAAAAAGTGATTTTTAAATACTGCCCAAGCTGCCCTTCGAATATAAAAAACAACGTATCAGGCCATAACTTTTTACTCATAATTCCAAATGTCATGAAATTTAGTGCATATGAAAGATAAACCTCATCCCCACATTCTTGTAAAATTTCAGCCTAAAATATGAAAAGCCCCAATCACAAGTACCTACCCAAAATCTCTATGTTTCTAAAAAAGGGGGTCTGGTCCTTCAAGGGTTAACCCCTAAAGGCCCATTGTTCAAACAAGCGACAAAATTGATCATGGGCAGATTTGTTCTATTGGGATTTTTTGTTGAATTTTTTAATTTTTTTCTTAAGATAGGGTTATGTGGAGATTTTTTTTTTATTGGAATTGGATATACTATTCAAAAGTTATGAGTGTCTCACTATTTAAGAACTCCCCAAGTTAGTATTATGATTGTATGAGCACACTAACGACTTCACTAAGAGTCTTCTATAGCATCTCCTACACATAACTATAAATTTTTAGTGATTTTGGACTTCAAAAGATCTTTGTGAACAAATACCTGCAATTGGAACTTTCAAATTGATGCCAATATTTTTAATTTCTCCTTCCTAACTTAGCCCCTAAATCCCTAGGGCCTTTATTTTGTCAAAAGACACTCAAAATTGCCATTTCTATTGCAAAGAGGAAAAAATTTGAAAATTGGTCTTTTTGCATATCTAACCATAGGATCTTGTACTAGACTAGTATAGGAATGTGGAAACAAAAATTCAAAAACTTTGACCGCACATATTGCAAGATATTTGCATTCAAAGTGTAAAATACATACTTCTTTGTACCTTGCATTACTAAACTATTTGACTTTGAACTTTTTTAACTTAAAATTTTTGCTCCACAAAGTTCTGAGGTTTATTTTTGTATGCTGGGAAATTGAGTTGAGAATCTTTGGAAAAAAATCAAATCAAAAAATACTTAACTTTTCATTCTTAAAAAAAACATTAGGTAGAAGAAGGTATGAGATTGAACAAAAACTTAAATTGTTAATAACCTTGCAATGGAATTGAAACTCAATAATCCCAATGGTGAGATTGTTCTAGCAAGCAAACTTCACCCTCTCCAACACTTTTTTTGAAAAAGTGTTAAAATTGCATTCAAAAATGAAGTTTATAAGTTATTTTTTCAAGAAGATGCTTGAGGTGCCCAAAAAACAAGATTGTCCATAACTTTCTCATAACTAGTCCAAATGGAATGGATCAAAGCTTCAAATCTAGACAAAAATATAACCTATGACAAAAAAAACAAAAAAAAAAAATTCAAGTTTTTGTAAATTTTTTTGCTACCCAATTTGCATAAATTTTTGCTTATCTAGGCATAACTTTTGCTTTTGGGCATTGATTGGAATAAAAATGATATTCCCCAAAAGCTAATGTGTTTTCCTATCTTCAAAAATAGTTTAAAAAAATCTATAAAAAAATTGAGGTTGTAGGTACCTGCCCAAAATCCCATTTGTCCCCTGAGGGGACACTCAGGGATTTAGGGGTTAACACTATTTTTTTTCAAAGTTCATCAACTGGGATTCCTACTTATGGGTGTTCCTACCTTATTTAATACTCCCTCCATCCCAAAATGATCTTCTTGTTATACAAAATGTTGTAGATTAAACTCAAAAAGAACCATTTTTCAAAATTCTTTTGACCTATGAATAGAGTTTGGATGTCCTTCTACTGTTCTGAAATTTTGAGTTCCAAATCAATTTCCAAAGTGTGGTTTCAAAGTGCTTGAAAATTGAAATTTTGAGGTATTTTTGAAGAGCACTGGTGGCCACTCAATTGATGGCATGGGGTTGGTTAGCATGATGCTTTTGGACTATGTGCAAGTGTCACTAGCTCCTTTCCTCCTCCAACAAGAAGATCATTTTGGGACACTAAATAAAGGTCAACAGGAAGATCATTTTGGGACGGAGGGAGTAACTTTTTTGATGAATGATTCAAGATTCTTTTTATCATTTTCAATAAAAGCCTCAAATTGACATGCCACTTTGAAATGTTTGCAAGATAAAAGACATTGCTATTTTCAAATTCAGCATTCATTTAGTGGTCCTAAAAAATGTAGCATACATAATATACTTGCATGGAACATATTATGTTTATGAAAATGGATGGATTGTATTCATTCAACTATGATACACAAGTGGATGAATTTTATTGTACATCTAGGATTCTAGGTTTTTAGTTTTAAGTGGTTTATGAATTTTTGAAAGTTTTGACAAAATAAGCACTACTTATAAAATTCTTGGGGGTTAGGGAGAAATTTAACCCCTAAATGCTTGAGGCACCAAAACTGGGTGTTGACAATACTTAACCAACATGAGTTGCTATTTTGAGTTGTGTATGTATTTGAATTATTCTTTTTGAAGTATAGTTTTAGCAACAAAAATCTGATTTTGAAAGTGATTGATTATAATTTTTCTATTCAAGACTTTGGGCAAGGGTCTTGACTTTCTATAGTGTTGAGAGCTTTTGGAAATGAGCCTCAAATACATTAGATCTTGGAGAAAAAATTAAACTAGAGATTAATTTAAAAAATTGTAAAATAGATTTTGAAATTATAAACTTATTGGAGGTATGTATGTTATGTCTTTTGACCTTATATTGTTTTGGTGACCAACTTTTTAGATTCAACATGCAAAAAGAAAAATGAAAGACTTCAAGTCATTTTGCAGTTTTAACACCCTCATGATTAAACATTATAACCTTTTGATTTATAGTGAGAATTGATATGTGCTCACCTGGGGTTTGATATATGCACCCCATGTGGGGTAAATTTTAATTTTTTACCGTCAAAGAGTTGAATTTGAAATTTTGAATTCAGATTTGGACTTAGAGACCTTGATTTAATCTATCTATAACCATAAAGGAGGTTACAATTGAACAACACCTAATGAAAAAGCTTACCCTTTTTTACAAACATAAGTAAAAGTAATAGTTTGCACCTTACCTAAGCTTTTTCATTTGGTATTGTTCAATTCTAACTTCTAGTATGGTTCAATTCTAACTTTTGGTACGGTTCTACACTAAATCAAGATCTCTAAGTACAAATCTAAATTCAAAATTTTCAAATTCAACTTTTTGATGGTAAAAATCTAAAATTCATCCCGCGCATATTTCAAACCCCATGTGTGTACATATCAATTCCCTTTATAATTGATATTATTGTGTTTTCTTTTCCTATGTGATCACTAACATATCTAGTTTGAATTTGTACAATTACAACTAAAAAAATTGATATAGCTTATTAAAATGTTGACTTTTTAGTAGATTTAGAGCAAATCCCTAGAAGCTCTGAAAAAGCCTCAGGCATTTAGGGGTTAAAAAAACGCCAGCCGGTTTTCAGCTTGGAAGCCTGACATTCCTTGACTCTTTTTGGATCATCTTATCAGAGACAGCCACGTGGAGTGTTTTTGCATGTTGGCAAGGAGAATAAAAATATTAGGATTCCCGCCACAAAGAAGTTCCCGCGCTGAAACGAAACGTTGAGGCTCTAGGACGAAAGTTTCCAAAGCAGCAACGAGCGAGATCGAGAAACGAACGAAGCCATGAGCCGAATGAACGAACGAAGCCATGGATTGAACGAACGAAGCCATGGATTAAAACAAACGAAGCCATGGAGCCATGGATTGAACCAATGTGCAGGGAGATTTTGAGCTTCTTCAGCAAAAAATCCTACATTTATAATTTTCAATTGGTTTTTTTAATGCATACACCAAATATTGTCTATATATTCACTTTATAATTATAAATTTTTCAAAAAATTAGTCCACATTTATTTAGCTGACTTTTTATTGTTTTTTTTTTTGCTCTTCCAGTACATTGGATTTAACAAATGAAACCATGGATCAAACGAACAAAGCCATGGATTAACCCTTAAAAGATCAAGGAGCCCTTTGTGGTCAATAAAGTATTTAAGATTTTCTTGTATTTGGAATGCATCCACACCTTTACTACATTTGAGATCAACAAAGAAGTTAAAATATAGATCAATGCAATTCTAGTGAGCTAGGCAAGATCCCAAATTAGAACTTTTTATTGGTTGCAAATGCCAATTATATAGCAACATATTTACTATATATAATACACGTAGAGGGTTAACGATTGAACGAACGAAGAGTGAAAATTCAGTTCGTTCGTTTTTTAGTTGGAGGATTTCGTCCAATGTGCTTCTTGAGTAAGGTTTCAACAGTCAGCCAGTTCCGCCGGGCCAGCTGCGGTGTCCGGTGACCCGGCGGCCCGGCCCGGCCCGGCCCGGCCTGGGCCGACCCTTCCCGCTCTGGTCGTGGGGGAGGGAGCGCTGGGAGCCCGAAGGTTAGCGAGCGAGGGTCACAGAAGGCGCACCTCCTTCAAGCTTTCACGTCTCCCGTTGCAGATGCGGACGGTCTCGCAACTATTGCTCCCTTCGATCACTCTCCCGTCGTTGCCGTTGCTCTCGCGACTCTCGCCCTTGTATCAACCAGTCCTCCTGGCTTCCCTCTTTTTTTTCCACCTCTTTCGCACTTTTTCGCTGCAGGAACGGTTCAGAAATGATGAAATTACCCTAGGAGCTGGACAGGTGCTGGAAATGTAGCGCAGAGAAATTGCGGAGACATACTTTGCATTGCCGTAATTTATTGGAGCGTGCGATGAGGTTTTGAGTTATGGAGAGACGGTAGTTCCGCGTCGTTTTTTTGACTATTTGGATGCACAGGTGTTTGGATTTTTAGTGCGGCTCGGCTTAGAAGTGGCATACTAAGCACTCGTGAAAGAGTTGTTGAAGAACAGAGGAGAAAAGCAGCTTCGGAATAGGAAAAAGCGTTAGTGCGTCTTCTAGGGGGTCTAAGTTTCGGCGTCTTGGCTGTTGGTTGGTGTAATCTATTGGTCATTTCAGTGGAACAGAGTATTGGAGCAGGTTTGCTGAGTAGTGGTGTTTTCTTGCAATTTTCGACTTGGTTTGGTTATTGAAATATAAGCAATTCAATAGTCGAACTCTGCAGCTTTGAGAAACCTTCAAGAGAAAGTTTCCGGAGTCCTTACTGGCTTTCGGCACTTTGGACGACGAATTCCCGCATGCTTGTAGAGGTGGCTGTTGAGGACCAGGAGCGTGTTTGGTGGTGGAACTTCAAGGTTGCTCTTCGGGAACTTTTCGTCGTGTTTTGACTGGAAACGTTGCGACTGGAATACTTCCTTTCCAAGGATTGCCAGCGGATTTTTGAAGTGGTTATTGCACGGACTGTAGTCTAAGGCCTAGATATTTCTGCGCGGGTGTTGCGTATATTTTTGAGGAGGATGAAGCGCTTACAACGTTAGAGCGTGGCTTTTCGGTTGGGGATCATTCGCGAACGCCGGTGTTTTTTTTCAAAGGAAGCAGTGTGTTTGAAGTTGCCCTGAAGTGTTGGAGCTGCGAGGGTGAATAAGCAGGGTTCAAGATGTTTTACTCACAGTTGATTTTGGCTAAAAAGGGTCCGCTGGGAACTATATGGATAGCTGCGCACTTAGAGCGCAAGCTGCGGAAAAATCAAGTCACGGAAACAAATATCAGCGTCTCTGTTGGTACGTATTTCTATCCGAGAACCTTGTTTGGTTCAAAAATATAAGAATTTATCGGTTATTTGTTTCAAACGCATCTTGTAAATAAGGTTGTGGTTGACTGTCACTTGATTTTCCTGAGGTGTTTGAAAAATTTATGTGAGAGGATTTGACAGATAGGTGAGATTTTAGGAGGTAAAAATAGATTCTAGCATAACAAATATTTTTAAGGAGTTTTATTCGACGCTAGAGCGTGATGCAAGCAGGGCGCCGTGTTTTGAACTGTTTGAGAGGGTTAGGACTTAGGAGTGGCGAAGGATGGTCTTAGATAGTGTGTTATATTATTAATACAGGATGCATAGATTTGCTTTCAAAATATCGGTCGTAATATGCGTGACTTACCTCCTTTTTCACCGGTGAAAGGACGACATTACTTTAGTGGTACGGTTATTTTTGTTGCACAATTTTGTCATGTCAAGGAACTGGAAAAGGTGCAATAGACAATTACAGTGAAAGAAGAGGCGTTTTTAGGTCGATTTTTCTGTGGTTGTGCAGATTTATACAAGTATATACACCTCTGTATTTAGTTCATCCTTATGTTTGCAATTTCACATGCTCTGTCGCTGTTAACTCTAGGAGGAGTATAAATTGTCTTGAGCTTCAATTTAAACTCCAGGATGTTAATTTCATCGGCCCTCTACCCTCATGTTAAATGTTTTTGGGCAAGGCTGGCCAGTCAACTCATGAGCGCCAAAACTGAGCATTTTTCCAAATTCGTGCATGTTCTTGTAAAATATAGGCGGGAAGGTAGTCGGCATCTACGTTTCTATGTTTAAACAGCCCAGTGGATTTATCAAATCAATAGACGAGATGGAATGGTTGGATTCGATTGTGTACTGCAGGAATGCTTGATTTCTTGATTCCCTGAATAACAGCACAAATTTTTTGAGACCGCGAGTATTGGATGGATGTGCTTGGTTTCTTGGCTGTTTCGTGTTGGTTTGAGAGGTCGTCGTAGAATTCGACAATATATGCAAGTGTTCTGACTCCAGGTGCAACGTGTTTTTATTGGAATTACAGACTCCATCTTGTTCCCCGAAGCTCCAATTGCTCTGAGGTTATCGGGTCACCTGCTACTGGGTGTGGTTCGAATTTACTCCCGGAAGGTGAATTATTTATTCGCTGACTGCAGCGAAGCACTGACAAAGATTAAACAAGCCTTTCATTCAGGGGCAGTCGATCTTCCACCCGAGGCTTCTATAGCTCCATTTCATGCTATCACCCTTCCAGAAAATTTTGACCTTGATGAGTTCGAGCCTCTGGGGGAACGAGAAAGTATGCTTATTGCCAGCGGGTACGTAATTTGACCATTGGTGCTCGTCGTGTTCAATCATTGGCATATCCAGATAACACCTTTTGATGCTTGAATTTTGGGTGAAGGGAAGGTATGGGTATGTCATTATCATGACCGCTTTGATGAGGATCCTTTGTCTATCTAATTGGATTCACCCGATATTCTTGCCGATAGCACACCAACTTATCGTAAATTTCTCCTTGTGATTAGGTCTTTGACTTTGAGAGTGTCCAATCGAGTTTGATCTGTATTTTTGATGAGCGGTTCTCCTTACGGATTCGAGTACCTGCCTGTAATGAGATGTATCTGATTTTGAACAACAGAGCCGTGGATCAACATGTCACTACCCGAGAGCTTATCACGCTGCAAGATACAGCGGAGGAGAATATCTACTTCGGATCTCAATTCGGCCTCGATGGTATGAAACGGCTACTTTGAACTTTGTTTTGCAGTCGATTGGTGAAGCATTTCAATTGTGCTGTGACAGTAGAAGATTGGAGGGATGACGTCCATGTGCAGTTTCGCCATCCTTTTTTTCCGGTCCCTTCGTTCAGTAATAACGTGGTTAATGATGTCTTTTAGGTGTTAGTTATTAGGCTCTGGGATGTGAAACGTGTGCTTAACATATGTTTGCATTCTAATACTTGCTTATATAGTCGTCTGCCTTCTGGTTGTGATAGGAGGTGGGGATTTGCAAATTGTGTGACAATTATATTCATCCAAAAATCTTAATCTTAAATTTTAATGACTTGGGTTCTCTGTTACATGCAGATAGACTCCCCCAAGCTGAGCTGCCACGCATGGGGCTTGATTTTGAAGAGGTTAGTTACAGCTACCATTATAAATACCTGTCGTTTTTTCGTAATAAGGAAATTAACCGGTAGGGGCATTTTGAAAAGTGAGTCAAGTGGCAAGCACGACGACAGCACATTTGTAACACATCTTTTAGGTTCTTGATGGTTTAGTTCTAATATGATCTTTGCTGATGTAATGTTAACCTAATAATCTCGAATGTAGAGCTGTTACGCTCTTGGTAATGTCCAGCATTCACACGTCAATGCAAACATTCAATGAATTTAAATATTGAGTCTATGAAATATGGCAGCAGTTCAAGTGCCTGCTTGTCACGAATTTACGAAGTGAAGACCTTTTCCCCAAGCCGCACATGATTTATATGAACGAGTATGACTTGATGGAAATCTTGGCGGAGATCGATAATGGCGGGTGTGATGATCTCGACTTCTCAAATTCTGTCTGTTGCAGACCCTATAACTGGCTTATAAAAGTGCATCACCTTTTATAGCGTGCGGAAATTTTTATAACGACATAGTAACATGGCAATATAATACGTGAACCCTGGTCTTGTCTATGATTTACTAAGAATATGAACTCCATGAAAGTAATACTAACATGCATTCAGAACTTGTTGCTGGATGGAGCACTGCCCGCCTACAAAATATTCATGTACTATATGGGCACTGTATGTGCAGGAGAGGGAGAAGGAGGCTCAAGAACGTGTGCGAAGCCCAAGATTGACTTTAGAAGAAGAGTTACTATCATCTCCTCATCCCGAGCATGCTTTGTTCTTTGTTTTTGTATTTCCTTTGTAAAGGGCGGTTCTCTTTTTTGTGTCCTTTATTATGTCTTAAAGTGATTCCATGCTGAACTTGAGTAAATTTAACTCTTCTTCTGTGTTTATGTGGAACAGAGTAGCACCATCAGTAGAGGGATATCGGATCGACTTTGATCGCCTGGACGAAATGGAGGCCATGGACGTGGAGCAGTTGCCGCCTATGACTCCAGCTCTTCCCACGATGGTGGAAGTTGATGTTGAAATGGAGGAACGTCCAGAACAGATGCCCGAAGAGCTTGAGCAACTCGCGCCTATCGTAGAAGAGCCAGAGCCGTTACTTCCTGTTGAGGAAGTGCCAGAGCAGTTAGTTCCTGTTGAGGAAGAGCCAGAGCAGTTAGTTCCTATTGAGGAAGAGCCTGTTGCTGAGGGGACACGTGAAGAACTTGTTGAAGTTCCTGATGAGTTGGTCCCAGCCCTTGAAGCTGCCGCTGAACTGGCTCCTGTGCCAACCTCTCCAGCTCCTCTTGAGTTGGAAATGGAAGATGTTCCAGAGGTCGAGACTCTCCGGTCTGCAGTGGAGGCACCGGCTGAACAGGCTCCTGAACTTTTTGCATTTGAGAGAGAAACGGCAAGGCCTAGCGAAGACCTTCCAGAAAGGTACGTTTTTCCAGTCTGAGCCTTGTTCATTTTCCTCAGAGAAGCACTTGCAACTGAAAGGGAGTCCAATGTTGAATTTGCAGTTATTCCCTCATTTTTCTAATGAGCTGGTACGAATAAAGCGCAAATACCACAATTTGTTAGAACTATGCTATAAAAATGTCTACGACATTGGTAGGTCTCAGCCCTTTAAGCTAGAGAACTCGTTACTTCATATTTATGCATGGAGCCTCCAATAATGCAAACCAAGCAAGCTTTCTTGCTAGTTTGTAAGGATGTATTTAATAGAATCTTAGAACTTGCGATTGGATGTACAGAGACGTCGATCAACCTATGGTGGAGGCAGAGCAGCCTTTGCAATTACCTGAGACCTTGGAGGAACTACGAGAAACGTCTGCTGCAACAATTACAGGTCTGACGTCACCCAGGAGGCCCAGTCTTGCCCCGTCTGACCTACCTGCCGACGACGATGTGCTGGCATCATTATTGGGTATGTGGAACTATTCCTGAGCCGTTGTCGCCAGATTAGCTTTCTGCAATGTTGTTGATCGTAGATGTCTTTTTATATGAGGTTGAAGGATTCTAATTTTCAGGCTCAAGTGAATTCTAAGGCAATCATCCACGCTTCTAGGATTTCTTATCCTTAGATCGCTTCTTCAAATTTGTGGTAGTGTATATTTAGTGTTACTGTACGGCTGGGATCCATTCCCTAGTGATCTAGATCCTATGAATTATTATGTGTATTTGCGTTTGAAGGATCTAGAGGCATGGTTACCTGAAGAGGATCATTCACTTGATAATGCCACTTGATACGGAGGTGCAATCCCTCGTCTTTGATATGCACTCGCATCTGATTGTTGATTCGTAACAGGTGGAAGATCCACCCCGTTTTTGGGAGTTTTGCCTACTCCTAGTGATGCGGGCCCCTCTCAGAGACCCCGGCGTGCTCCAAAGCGCCCACCTAGGAAGAGGAAGCCTGTAATGGACGTGCAAATGATTCTAAGTGGAGAGTAAGTTACTTTGCAAATGTGAATGGCTTGTTACGTTCAGTATTTTGCAAATATCTTTCTTTTTGTGAGTCCTGTTGGATGTTGTTTTTGCTTCTAGAGAGGTTTACAGACATTGATGAATTTTAAACGGGTTGCAGGCTTATGAGGCAGCAGTTGGCTGACACATCTGACACTCGTCGAGTTCGCAAAAGAGCTCCATGTACACCGAGTGAGCTTTGGACGGCAGAGAGGCTGGCAAAAGGCAATCAAGTCTTTAACGAGCCTTCCGTTCCCGGTATTCAACAACACCTCTTTTACTTCTAAAGAGAGAGCGAACTGAAATTTCTGGCTTGGATGTCTAACTACTATCTCATGTCCGAGCTTTTTACGTCGTGCGTTCAGTTACCTCACGATCGTCATTTTTGAACAATTGCTACTTGATGGGCAAATTGGAGTATTACATGTCCTTGGTATGACCAATCAATTTTCCCGTTTGCTTGTACAGGTATGAGCAATGCATTGCGGGAGCTTTTTACTCGAATGTTAGTACCTGGTCGTGCGAACTTGCCATTAGCTGAACCTCAACGAGAAGCTACCCCTGAGGTTACCCGGGAGGAAGTCTCCGCTGCCCCTCAGGCTGAACCTCCAGTCGAAGAACCGGGGGCTGATGAACAGAGGGTATCTGAGCCCCAGCTTGAAGTGTCTGGACCTACAGTTGCCGAACCGGCTGCTGAACTTGTCGAAGAGCCAGGTTTAGAGTTGCCCGTTTTGGAGCCACCTGAAGAGACAGTTGCTGAGATGCAGCCAGAAGCAGGTTTCTTTCTAATTTCACCGTGGGGCCCTAGATACTCATCTGATATGTGCTTTTCAGTCCATACAGTTGGATATGCTCTTGCTTTATTTTCTGAAGTGATCACTGTGAGCTTCTTGAGCTCCTACTTTCTCCAAAATTGTTTTCCGACTTAGTTCCTGAACATGTACGTACCAATCTGTTGTGCATTTTGAGGGTGGGAATAGCACTCGAATTGCTAGAGTCGGGTTATTTGGGTTCACCACCGCTGTTCAATTGGAGGAAATCCGATCCCACAATTTGATAAAGTTTTGTTATCTGGCCTAATTGTATTCAGGTCTTGAGCTTCCAGCTGAGGTAGACATCCAGATACAACCTGAACAAATACCAGAAGGTCAGGATTCTAACAACAATGGGATTGTTGACTTGCAGCAAAGCTGTTGTGACAAGTTCTTCATAGAAATGAACATGAATCATAGCTTTAGCATCTCGCCTACTCCATATTTTATAATGTCACCGTGTTTTTTCATTTATTCGAGTGTCGACCTCCCCTTGTAAATTCTTTCTGTTTTTTTTCTTACCTCAATAAAGGATTCGTAACTGAAGCCTTTGATTGCCATTGAACAGCTGTTATTACCACAGAGGAGGTCGTTGAATTTCCAGTTCTTGAGACTGATCCAGGAGTAGTCTCAGAACCTCAAATTCCTCCCCCTCCTCCAGCAGTTGAGCCCATTTCGACAGAAACTGAGGCTCAAGAAGAAACAGAACTCGTAGAAGAAGCGCGGGTTCAAGAGGCTCTACCGGAATTTCTTCCAATGGAGGAAGAGGCGGAAGTGACAGAAGTGAGGGGACCGGCTATTGGTGAAGAGGAAGCTGCTGCTTTTGCAGAGGGGCCAGAATTGTTACAAGAAGTCGCTGCTGAGGCAGAGGCTGTTGCAGAAGCAGTTGCAGAAGGGGCTGCCGTGGTTGTTGAGGGTGTTAATGGAAGAACAATTATTGTGCTGGAAGATGACGGTACAATTTTAGATGAGGGTCCATCGTCGTTAACAATCAAGGAAGAAATTGTTGCGGAAGGAATTCAGGAAGAGGTACGCTCTTTTGGAGCTGTTTGATTCAACGTACAAGTTCACTGGGGTTATCTGATGGCCAAGTCTGACTGCTAGAGTAGTGCAGCAAATACTTTGTTTACTTATCTTTTTGTAATTTTGTGTTGCGTAAGCTAGCTTTCAAAATGGTTCGTTAGTTTATCTGTGAATAACAGTTTCAACTCTAACATACTGTGTGGTATTTTCCTCTTCGACCAGGAGCTTGGATTTCTTGGGGAGCCTAGGGAAACAGGTATACTCGGCGTCGTGCTGTTTCACTGTTCTTTGCACACCGTTTTAATGCTTTGTCTTTCCCCCCTTTCTGTGAATTTTTCGTGGTTGGATGTAAAATTGAATGGTGACCGAGTGTTTTATGCCAGTTAAGGATTATTGCCTTGAAATTCCGATTGCTGACCCAGTGAGTGACCTCTGGCTTCGTTTCTACAGTGTTCCTTCAAGATGATGATGACGATTTGAATGAGGAAACTGAGCCTTATGATGATAGCGTCCAAGATGTAACTGTAGAAGGATTCAGTGGCTGGTCGGCTCGTACAAGGTAAAGGCACAACTCCTTTGATAAGAATGTCAGCTTGTATATAAGTTTCTTTGTAGAGATTTATTAAGGTAGGAGCACCCAATACCAATAGTGTACCTAATGATGTCACTCTCTACACAAGACGGTCATTCTAGAACTTAAATCTAGGTACACCATAGATAGCTTATTGCTGTTGACCAAAATGATAAGCTATCTATGGTGTACCTAGATTTAAGTTCTAGAATGACCATCTTGTGTAGAGAGTGACATCATTAGGTATACTATGGGTATTGGGTGCTCCTACCTTATATGATGATGGTCGCGTGTATCCATTACACCTGCAAATGTAAGTCGAACATCTATTTGGTTACTTAATTATCAGTGGGTTTAAAGAAATTCTTGCTACCTGATGTTTACATAATGCCATCAGTATATCAATGCCACATTTCTGCTAGAAACGCAACGATCCATTGGTTTTCTTTTTTGTATTGAAGGAGAGTGGGTTGTTTTGTACAGGGCTGTAGGTGGATATCTGCAAGGGGTATTTGAAAGCCTAGGTGCAACTATAGAACGAAGACAAGAGGACTCTCCTTCAATCGGACTGGATCACACTCTTCGAGGGAAAACCAGAAAAGAAGCTGCTCGTTTGTTTTTTGAGACTTTGGTATGCCCTTTAAAAACCTTGGAATATCTTCCAAAACCGTGCGATGTTCGACCTGTTTAAGACTCGTGAGGAAAAACTCTTTGTTAGATATTTGCAGTCAAGCTGCAACTTACATTCCGCAGCTATCATACATAACAACTTTTTGGCTAATTCTTTGCCAAGCTAGTATGTTAGGAATACCAGAGAATGTTTTTGTAAGATCCATTTCAGGGTACATGATTGGATGGAGGAGATGTGGATTCCTACGCAAATTTTGATTATTATCTTGTGCATTTGTTGGTATAAACTCTACAGGTGTTGAAGACGAAGGACTACGTCGATGTTGACCAACCGCAAGCTTATGGTGAAGTTTACTTGTCAGCACGACCCAAGCTGTTGAAGGGCAGCTTTTAGGGTACCCCATATTCCAGTGCAAAGGTCTTCGCTTGCGTGTTTCTGTTTGGGGAAGTTACGCACATTCTGAGTCCCCCTTCAGTAGTTTGTTTATAGATGAGTTTTAGTGATGGGTCTTATTCGGTGCCCAAGTTACACCGCAATAATGTTTAGCTACACTTCTGAGACTGCAACCTCCCGGTTGCCATTGTACTTTTTATGAGTCCTTGTGTATAAATTATTCCCATCCTGGGTTCAGAATGCTATTGTGTGCCATTTCTTAGTAATTTAACTTAGCTTTTTTGTTGTTTTGTTTGACTGTCAAACTGACGATCATGGAGAGTTCTTTGTGCCTGCTATTGCATTGCGGATAGTTTGTGCTAAGAGCATCCGCACCCTTGCACGCAACTTGGAGCTCTCCAAAGCAGGTGTGCAATACCCCATCCTTGCCCTCAAGAAGCAGGTACAAGCAAGCACTAAGAGCGGAGGATAGGTGTTGAGCTTCAATTGTGACTAATCAACAAGTTCTACATTCTAGTGTATGAGATTCAATCTAGCAAGTTTTATCACATATAGGGTGTTGGTATGTGTGCGGTGAGAGCGTCAAATAAAGCAGCTACAGCTATGCCAAGTGCTCTCGCAAGGTTGTTGAGCATGAGTGGGTGTGGATGCCTTAACCCCTAAACGGCCCAAAGGTCCTTTTTGGTTGTATGTACAAGTTTAATACGTATCAATCATGATCACATAATGCTCCAATTTTTATTGTGAAAACCTTAATTATCAACCACAATCACACAATGCTTCACTTTGTGATGTTTTGCACTTCTTGAAATTTGGTGAAGACAATATTTGATTGATATGACCTTGTATCTCTAGAGCCTTAGGACCATTCAGGGGTTAATGTCTTAGTTTTTGTTGCTAGCATTGTCTCTAAGATGATGCAACAATGGGCATCAACATTAGAACTTTGTGCAGAACTTTAGGCTACATGACAATCTACATGGCGCTTCAAAGGAGAAAATCACAACATTGTGACACCTATGTTTCATACTGTCTATTTGAGTTTTTGGACTTCAATGTTTGGTAATCAAGCAAGAAGCACAAAAAGGAGATCCCAAACTTATGGAAGATGCCCAAAATCTAACTTTCATGATTTCCAAAAAACTCAAAAGTTAATAACTTAAAAGTCACTTACTTAAATGACATGGTTGACTACTCATACATCTAGGTTACTTTTGAAAAACAAGCTTCTACATACATTTTGTAGTTCAACTTTGAGTCTTAACACTCCCTACTGTCAAGTGAAGAGTTTTTAAGTTTCAAAGTTGTTCACTACAGTGGTGCTTGGATAAGGTCAACACTTTGGGTTGGAAAAAAATATTGATCTTATCCAAGCATTAATCATAAAGAAACACTCCATTCACATTACTTTCCCTAGTTCTAGTGATTGCAATTTTGGAGGTGCTTATCCAACCATGTTTTTGCTACACTAACCAAACAACTTTCTAACTGATGAGTCAAAATGGGCATTGATGAAAAGAAAACATTGACCATATGCAAACATTTGACCTAAACCAAGCTCATAATACATACTTTGGGCAAAAGGGGAGTGGGAGTGTGATCTTATCCAATTGTTGATGTTATAAAGATCAACGCTGCACCACTATATAGGAATGCAAATTTTATATGTTGAAAACTTTGGAATGAACTAGAGGAGATGATTTCTTCCACAAGTAACTTTTCAAATATGGGAATAAAATTTGATTTTTACATCGTGGTCTATTGGGCATATAGAAAGTACTCATATGGAAGAGCTATATATCCTCTTAATGCTGGTACTTATCACAAGTATCTCTTGTTAAAAGTTCTCAAAAATTCTTGGTATGCATGAGTAATGTTGTTGGAGCTTGTGCTTAGAATTGTACTCATACATAAGCTTTTTTTTGCTATACCTTGGCTAATTGGATATGAACATGGCATTGTGTAGCCTTGTCATCGTTTCATTTTAATCTATACCCTAAGAATTATAGTAAAAGGTAGTTCTTGCATTCTTGCTAGTCAGTAGACATTTGTTTTGGTTGGAAGGATGGTGTTCTTCATCTAATGGTGGAGCAGCCAAAGGAGCATCATGTTGTTGGAAATTCTATGTGTTTGTCTTTTGTGGAGTATTTTCTTTTTTGAAGTATCTTGTCACGGTTTTCTATTATTTTTTTTCATTTATTTGTTGGGGTTTTTGGAGATTTTTTTGTTGTTCTTTTAAATAGTTTGTGTAACACATGTCTTAGAAGAGATCAAGAGATGCTAAAGTAATGTCAAGTATGAACAATTTTGTAATTTTATTTTGTTCTTATGTATTGAAACTTGAATGGTATAGTGTTTGGTTTTCTATTTCATCTATCCATCAAATGAAATGCTTTATAAATCTAGGTTTTGACTTTGTTAATGTGAGAAGTTTCTGTCCACATGCTATGCCTTTGTTTTTTCCATATGTAAGATTCTTGTTTATTTTAATACAAAACTAATTGAAACATTTGATAGATTGAATCTTTTAAAAATTGGAAGGAAAACTTAGAAATGCAAGGAGATTTGTGGCCCTTTCATGCAACAAAAGAGCATTGGCAGTCTTGCACAATGGCCTACCAAAAATACTCTTGCTCCCTTTTACTATTCACCATGTTATAGAATAAATTTGATACTTGTTGATGTTTTATTATTCTGTAACATCAATGTTTAATTCTTACATGCAATCCCAATCAAGCATATCAAAATCAATCCCAAAATATCAAAATCCAAATTTTGGTGAATTTTTTGGTAGAATAATCACAATTTACAAGAAAATTGATTGAAAAACATTAATGATAATTTTTTTGAGATTTGAATGGATCTATAGAAAACACTTAGATACACTTCTTTTCTTCTAACAAGCATCTCCAAAAAAACTTTAAAATACATTTTATGGAAACTTTATTATTAGGGTGCTCATGTCTAAACTTTGTAAAAAACACATTTCTTTAAAATCCTCAGATTTTACTCTTTGACTTGTGAATTATGATTCCATTTGTACATTTGATCACAATGATACATTTACTTTGCCAAAATTCAATTTAAAAAAATATATATTTATTTTACAAAATTTAGTCATATCACACTTCACATTGAACTTTTCATAAAACACATTGCTCAAACCCTTTTAGTTAAACCATTGCTAGCTAATACACGGACATGACCCCTAGGTGCCTTGCAATGCCTTTCATTGTAATTGCCTAGTTAACAAGTAGTTATTGGAGTCTATGATCCTCATTAGAGTATTGATTTCCAATGCAAATTTGGTAGTGCAAAGACTTTTAATCATGAACTTGAAGGAAATTTCATTTGACAACTATTAGGTAGCAAGGCAAATTTTGTAGCACAATTGTTATAAACTTATATTTGTACATTCTTAGCATAATTACGTACTCTAGTTATTAAATAAAATAATAAAGTGCTTTTGCATCTCTCATTGGCAAACGGAAACTTGCTAGATTTATTGAAATCGACTATTGAGGAAATTCCAATTGAAATGCACTGCTCTGATTATGGTGCTTTAATTGATACCAAGCATTCTGTTGTTGGCATTCTTCTCTATTGCAGTTGTAGAACCTAAGTTCCATAAAAGGGGCAGTTGGTTTTGTTAAATTGAATGTGAGATCAAGGGCCAACTTCCATGCTGGCCCTAGAATTGGAAATTACAAACACATCAAGCATTTTTGAAAGTATACTATTGCTTGTGGTGTTTAGGATTTATGATTTTGGGACTAGCATGCAAATTTGCTCAAAATCCAATAGATTATTATGGAAAGGTGCTAATGAGTATCAATGGAGAATTAATATATGTGTCACACCTTTTCAACTATTTTACCACACCTATTATATATGACCAATACTTAGGATATTATAGTAGGTGTGGACAGCAAGCTAAAAATTACTAATTTGAAATTACAACCTAACATAAAAGTTGCAATTTCAATTTTTTTTCAACTCTAAATCTCAGTCATAATATTGATTAAAAAATCTAAATCAAACTTAGCATGATTTAAATCTTTTAAAACAATACTATAAGCAAGATTTAGAATTGAAAAATAGAGTTGAAAATACAATTTCTATATCAAATTGCCTTTTCAAACTAGTGATGTTTTGCTTGTAGTTTACACCTACTATAATATTGTAATATTGGCCATGTATAGTAAGTGTGGTAAGAAAGTCAAAAAGGTGTGATACAAACATCAATTCCCATATCAATACTGGCAACTTGAAGTCTAGTTGATGCCACTTCAACTTTTTTGGCAGGTGTGCTTGTAGTAATAAGCAAAAGCTCTCTCATGAATTGTATTCACTACTAAAATTTGGAGGTGAAGCAACAATTGAAGCAAATGTTTTGGAACATGCAATAGCAACATTTTTTTCTTCACTTGGAGCTACTCATAAAACGAGTTTCAAACTAGAGAAGTCAACACTTGTCAAATATTGAAATCAACAATTCTCCCAGTATTAGAAACCAATTCAAAATAGACATATCATTCAATCCCTTAAATTTGAAATGATTTTTCAATAATATGAGCAACGTTTTTGGTGTTGCTAGAGGAGAGAAATGTAGTAGCAAATGTGCTTGTCTTTGAAGTTACTAAAAGCTAGTGGTCAAATCTAAACATGACAAACATCGTACAGTTAACCAACAATGTTTATTTGTGCCGTCTAAATGCCACATGTGATAACAAATTGCTTTACAAATTTGTGGCCAGCTTCTATGCTGGTCTAGAATTGGTCACAAGTTTTTTAACAATTACTAATTTTGGAAAACTCCAATCTTTGTATTTCTTGTACTTCATACAAAAATCTTACCAAAATATCATATCAAAATTTTGATTCTATTGTTTTCTAAGGTTAATAGTGCATTTAGGTTGCTTTACCTTGAAATTTACATTAAGACTCACTACTTGGACACATGGAGGTGCTTGCAATTTTTAGATATTAAGATTTCTTACGGTTTACAACATGGACATTGCTAGTTTGATTTTCCACAACTTCATTATTGTTGTTAGGTCTTTTAAATCTTGTTTATTGCAATAATTATTAATGAAAATTACTATAGTATTAACAAATGTTTATATAGTGTGAAATGTTAAAAAAAATAGTGTGATGAGACAACCTAAACGCAATATTTAGTGAAGGCACTTTCCATGCATGTCAGTAACTCTTTTTTCCTTTTCTTGCTTTTCCAATTCCAAACCACCATGGAAGCCGACCTTTAGGGCTGCTTCACACTGTGGCCAACCAAGTGAAGAGGCCGTGGGATTGAGTAGCCAAACTTTGTTGAGAGACCAAAAAATGTGCTGAAAATGGGCAATAAAACATTGTTTTTGACACCTTTGGTTGCGTTTAGTGTGAAGCCTCCAAAGGTCAAACCTAAAATCCAAAGTCATAACATTTATTAGACCTCCAAACTCTAACAACCAAGATTTTGTGAATTTTTGATTTACTTTATAATTTTTTTGACAGTCTCTCAATCACAGTTTGGGTCTCCATTTTTGCTTGATTCAAACTTTTCTTGAGAGGCCATTGCTTTGGATGATATAGTGCTGCCATGTAGACATTTGGAGAATGACAACCTTTGAACTTTGGCCTCTAGTGTGAAGGGCCAAGAAACCAAACTCTACACCAAACATTGCAATAGGCTACTTTAATAATTAGGTTGCCTTACTTTGACAAAGTTACCCCATGACTCACCCTTGGCCACTTGGAGGAGCATGCAACTCTCTTTATGCTACAATAATTATTGGTTATGTGTAAAATTCCAAGTTCCTTGCTCCTTGGCTTTAGTGCTTGTTGCTCCGCCAAACCTTTGTTTGCCTCCTCCATTATTCATCACGGTATTTATTGACAAAAGTGAATATAGTCTTGGAAAATATTTAAATAGTGTGAAATGTCAAGAAATTAGTATAGGGCAACCTAAATGCACAATTTGGTGCAATGATTGGGGAGAACCGGCCGGTTGAAATTGCAAAAAGTCCGTTGAAACCTAAAACTACTAGATACAAAACTAGCCATTTTTCTCCAAAAATCTAATTATATTATATTTCATTATATTTATAGAATTTCCCAAGAAACAACGGGTCCATGCTATTGAAAAACCAATTGAAATTGAAAAATACTGGATTTTCACCAATGAAATTGACATTTCTCCCCAAACACTAATTTGATTTAGGTTACTTACAATCTGATTGGTGCCTCTCGACCTTTGGCCATAGTGTGAAGTGGCCCTTATTCCATGTTGTTTTGGCCAGGACTTGTACTTCATGAGGCCATGAAACTCATACGGCAACTCTTACCCTCTCTCCTGTCGGTTTTGCTGGCCTGATTTCCAGTACATGATATTGACATTGATACAGTAAGGCAGCATGCATGCAATTTGTACAGTTTGCATGTCGTTGAATATCCAGGTATAAACTTGACACCTTAGTAAAAAGAAACTTAGGATACACTTTCCTCTAATGTTTGGTTTCCAAAAGGACACCTACCAAAATTTTCAGATTTCAAAATAAAAGAAAAGGAAATAAAAGAGCCGTAAAATATTGCATCTCATAGTCTTATAACGCGCAAATATTGGATTGAATTTTCAAAAAACTGATAGGCTAGGTTGGATTTTTTTCATTTATTTGAGCGTACATGGGACACCTCGTTTTTTTGGGGGGGGGGGGGGGGGGGGGGCGGTTTCAAAATGAAAACTTAGAAAAGAAATGATTTTAAACAAGTGCACCATTTTTTGAAATTGAGGGTTTAACTCCTAAAGGACCAGACCCCCTTTTTTAGAAACATAGCGATTTTGAGAAGATACTTGTGATTGGAGCTTTTCATAATTTAGGCTGAAATTTTAATAGAATGTGGGGACAAGGTTTAGCTTTCATATGCACTAAATTTCATGACATTTGAAATTATGAGTAAAAAGTTATGGCCTAATATGTTGTATTTTACGTTAGTTGGGCAGCCTGGGCAGATTTATAAAAATTACTTTTTTCAAAAATAAAAAATTTAAATTGGTTTGACCCCTAAAGTTCTTTTGTGCTTAGAGGCCCAAAACTGCTTCAAAATACTAGTTCCAAAACTAGGTCAAAATCTTCATTGAAACTTATTTTTTAACAAATCCAATTGTAGGATCCTTTGGTTGACTTGCACAAGTACATTGTCCCAAAATTTCAAAATGATTATCCGCACCATTTGCAAGATCAATGTGCCTAAACTTCAAAATTTAGGCTTTTCTAGTCCTTCCAGAAGGTGAAGTTTTGTTTTTCAAACTTTTTAGAGAAAAACACATATGTTGTATTTCTTGTGCAATTTTTGCAATACGTTGGAAAATGGGTTGAAAGCATATATACAAAAAAAATAGACAAAAAAAAATTTGGATTCATTTTTACAAAAATTGTAAAGTGAAAGGTATTGATGAATGAAAGATATAACTAATATGTTGATAACTTTTGGAAGAATTTGAAAATTGTTAATCCCAATGGTAAGAATGCTCTAATAGACAATTATTAACTCCCCTTTTCATTTTCATTTGAAAATTTTCAAAAGTGAGAATAAAAAATAACTTTATATGTTTTTTCTACCCTCTTCCCACCTTCATTGCCCACAAAATAAAACTCCTTTTAACTCTTACCTCATTATTTGGAATTGAGTGGTTCAATTTTCTTTGAGCAGGTATCAATCTATAATGTTTTAAATTTTAAAAAAATTAAAAATAGAATATATTTTTTGCTGCCCGATTTGTCATTGAAATTGATAAAACCTTATAACTTTTGCATTACTTATTAGAATGACATGAAATAAAGCTTCCCATGTAGATTATGACAAGTAGCATCCATCCTAAAAAATTCATGAAAAATTTCCAAATTATGAAATCAATAGAGCCTGCTTGAGTTCTCATAAAGCCCAAAGTGGGTTCCTTGGGCCTTTAGGGGTTAAGAGATTTATGCAAATGTAGGAAGCTTTGAATCATTCCGTTTTGATCAACAAGATGAAAATTATGAGGATTTTTTGTTTGCGGACAATTATGGATTCTCGACTCCAAAATAAACTTTGAAGTCCTTTATTTTACTCAATTTTCAACATTTTGGAAAAAAAAAAAAAAAAAAACTAAAGGATGAATATTGTTTATGACAACATTATGACCATTGGATTGGCATTTTTCATTTCCATAATTAAATTCTTAACAATTTAGTGTTTTGGACTATTCTCTACTTCTTTTTACTTACTAATTTTTTTTTCCTTAGGAATTTCACTTTTTTGAAGGGTAGCTGCCCGATTTTTCACAAGACGTTTTTGAATATTCAAACCATTCTATCTTCCAATCCACGCGGTGAAAATGTCTGAATTTTTTTTCCACATCTTCTAAAACTATTCTTCTACAAGATTCTACGGTTACATATGCATAAAAAAAAATTTGCTTTCAAATTTGGTTGATGCTCTAAACATGGCAGTTTTGAAAAGTTTTTGGTGAAAACTTTGCTTGGTCCTTTAAGGGGTTAAAGACATCCTAATGTGCAAAATCCCCCCCACATGATGTCAAATTTATACATTTCCATTTGAAATGTAACTGCGTATAATTGATGTAGGATCAATGATTCATCAGATGTTTTTGTTCAATCAGGATGGTCAGGTTTCATTTTTTATGTTTTTATCAATTTCTGCTGTTTCTCTTAGCATTCCTGTCATGATTGTAATGTGTCCACATCATTGTTTGTTTTCTGGACTGCCCAAACTGGCCTCTGGCTAATATTTACTAAGTTCAAAAGCGGTTAAATTTGACAGCATATCTACTCAGGACAGGTGAATAAGCCAAATCTCCCTTTGGCGTCTACAGAAACTTCTCGAAACACTGGCATTGCATGGATGAGTATGACCATCTCGGAAGCAGGGGTCAGTACTCTATATGGACAGACTTCCCACGTGCTGGCTGGGAAGTTTGGCAAATGTTCAAGTGGTTTATTGGAGTTGGTAAAGTATGTTAGGGCATCCCAATGCAGCCGTAATAGAGGCAGGGAAAAGCTTGTGGAGTGGTTTAAACCAGACTTGAGCAAAAACATGGGTTCCAATGCAACAGGTAAACCATACTGCATTTTTCAAGTAAACCATATTGCAATTTTCAGGGCTCCCTACATAAGAGCCTCTCCTTTGCAAATTTTCACTATTTGGAGAGTCCTGCATATCACTCCAACTCTAACACTGATGCAATTTCAGGGAATTTCAGATACTTCTAACATGAATCAGCCTCACATAAGCACTTAAAAAATACAATATAAATTTGTGGTTAGTGAGTGTCATGAAGTATGTGCATTGGGAGGTGATGGATTGGAAAAAAGCCCTGCTTTGTAAGAGAGCCGCAGTCAGACCCGGTCTGACACAATTGGCAGGGCTAATATACTGTAGCTGCTAGATTGGGGATGCCCTTAGGGCATCCGCAATGCAGACCCCTCTATTGCAAAACATTGGGCTGTTTCACGAGAGCTTTCAAGTTTTTATTTTATTTCCATGGACAACACTTCAATGTACAGCTGGTATACTTGTCTGCATATGATAAGTTGATCAATCATCTCTTGACACGTGGAGACTAGGAACAAGGTTAGGAACAGATTCTTATCAGCTTAGTCGTGGCAAAAGTAACAAGAATCTTCCAAGGATAGGCAAATCAATGAAATTTACCATTCCAAGCCCTTCGGATGCCGAGGCTGTGGAAATGCCGGTGCCTGTGAAGGTCGCATTGGGTTGCACGATAAATCAAAACGCAGGTACAGTACCAATGCAGTTGTTGATCCCGGCTGCATTGTGGATGCTATTAGGGCATCTCCACCAGTCCAGCCAAATACAAACTTGGGAAAGCATGTTTAGAGGGCCCTCGGAGGTGAAATTGTCTAGGTTGTGAATGCAATCTCCACTAGTGTACCCTAGGACAAATGCACCATGGGTTTGCCAACTTGAAATCCGGCCCTACTTGACAAAATGATGGAACTTTTCAAGCCACACAAGTACAAACATGTCATCCCGTGTAGTGACACGCAGGGACTATTCACAAAACAAACCACAATTTTAGCTTGCTATGAAAATAAATAATCCCCACATCTCCTCGTCCCCGGACCAATATTTAGCAAGGTTGCTCAAGAAAACACCTTGGGCGTGTCGCCGGTGGAGATTCAATGCGTGAATAATAACCAAATGCCTTGCTATCTGGCTAATTGGAGTTAGCTAGTGGAGATGCTCTTAGGGGTAGTCACACCTTCTCCTACACTAAATATTGCATTCAGATTGCCCCATGGTTTCTTTTGTTTTTTGACTAATAGCTGTGTGGCATTCTTTGAAAATGGTTTGTAGCTTGCTAGCTCCATCCCTATTTTTGGTTGGAGTTGAAGGTGGCTCCTATGAAGGGTTCTTGCAACATCAAGGCTATTAATACTAATATTAAGGAGAAGTTGACACAATCAACTTTTTTGACAATGCTTTTGGATTTGTCTCATCATAAAATAATGGCATCAATTCTCAATTTGATAAGAATTTCATGAAAGCCCATGTTTCAATGCAATTTTCATTATTGCAATTTGGCATTTTTTGAAAAAGAAATCTCCTTTTTTTTGTATAGGCTTGAAGCTCACTTTTTTTTTAGGCAATTGAGCCTCAAATTGCCCAAAAAAAAAACCTAGATCCTACCTTCTTGAGCACCAAAACTTCCAAAAAATGATGTCATGTAAACAATTAGGATGTGGGACTTGAGACATAGTATGAAACGCCAAGTCCCAACTTCTTGCTCTTCACCAATCAGATTCTTAGAAATCAAGGTGACATGGACATAGTGTGACCGCCCCTAAAGCTTATCAGAAGGGAAGATGTAAGTTTAAAAGATGTTGACCTGGTAAAGTAAAAGTAGAGCATCCATTTCCAAGATGGAAACATGTTCATTTGCAAAGGTTGGTGATCTCTGGACTTTTCTTCTGCTTTTCTCACACCATTAGTGTCGTGGTACTTGATGTTGTGGCTGTTTTGTTTGGTGCGAAGTTGGAGAGTTGGAACGGTACCTTGCTTGTGGCTTGTCCCACTTTACCAGGCTTGCTATGCTATCCCTTCACCCTTGTCATTTGGGACACTTCAATTTAAGCTTTGCGCTTCATTAGGACCCTTTTATCTCTTGGAAAATTTACCTGTAATTTTTAATGTAAAATCTTGTGAATTCAAGGGTTTGATAATTCTCAAAAGAATATGGTATTAGTGTTCACAAGGCAATTACACATGAAGGGATTTATAAAAGTTTATAAGTTTATAGATAATTCAAACCTGAGAAAATTATAAGCACTAAACCACAACAACAAGGACACAAATGATATGACCAAATACAAGAGATTGTTTTATTATCCAATGAGATCTCATTGCTATTATACAGGTAAATGCACCTTTGATATTGATGACCCCTTGCTCAGCAAATTGGAGCCTATACCCTATGTAACTGGTAGGTTCTTTTGAAAAGCTTCAAAAGACTCTTAGAATCAATGACAATATGTGTGCATAGTAGCAAGTAAGAGAGATGCTTCCTCTTCCTAATGCTATATGTATACAAGCCAAATGTTGATTATGGGCTACTATCAATAAGTGTTGACTCAACAATAGCTTGGGTGACGTCTCCATTTGTGGCTTTCAAGATATGAATAAAAATAACTTGAAAGCTCATCACTTTACACAACTTATATGGGGTTGGCAATGTTGTACAATTCCATATTCTTAATTTTAACGATTTCTTTTGCAAGTGTAGTGTAATACTTGCAAAGGACTAATCAATCCTTGCTAATGTGTGCCTTGTATAGTACATGCATCAAGTATTCTACTATGGTAAATGCTTCTAATAAATACTTTTAACAAGATCAAATAACATGAAAGGATAATGCACAATTGTGTTTGTCATAACATTCAGTAGCACTCCTACAGCGTGCCCTCCCTCCAAGAGAATGGTGTGGAATATTCCACACCCATCTTTAGCTATGGGGACACTTGGCTGAATTTGTCAGAGAGTTTATGGAAGAGAGGCTTAGTTTAGTGCACATATGTCAATGTGGGGGCCAGCCATGTCAGGAAAGAAAAAAGAAAAAAACTTTTTTTTTGTCAAGCCATGTCAGGAAAAAATAAATAAATAAATAAATAACTTTGTTAAGATGAAATTCATGGATGATACCTGAAGAGAGGGAACTGAACATTGGGAAAACATCCCCCTACATCAACAGTATTGATACAATATTGATGGATTTTTTGTCCTCAGCAAAACTAATGCAATATTGAAGTTATGTTGTTATAGTATTGTAAAATTGGCACTTTTAGCAATATTGTAATGATTAATAAATTTGCAATGTTGATGCAATGAGCCCCATTGAAGCAACATTGCAGCATTGGTATATACTAGAATTTGCTCAAATTAATATTACAAACAACCAATCAATCAAAATAAAGTTTGTATTGGAATAGTATTGCACGAATATTGCTATATTTTTAATTTCTATCCAATTACAATATTGTTGCAATACTAAAAATATACGCACATAGTATTGAGGAATTTAGTATTGTTGTCATATTGATTGCAACAATATTCTTAACTAAGAATTGTTTTGAATGTATATTGCAACTGTACAATTTGCAAAATTTTTTTTATGTTAAAACAATACTATGCATGTATTGCAAGAGAATAGGATTTTGGTACTATTGCTTTAATGTGGAGGGCCCATTCTTCAAGATGGAGAAGACTCATTCTTTACCTTGGGAGATGAAGAATGAGTGGATGTGAAGGTGTTGCCTTCCCAAATGTTATTTACTATATGTTTGTAAATTACAATTATATTTTACTAATTCACTCTTCTATTATGACTACTTCTATACATTTGAGTATGATGGTTCAATTAGTTTGCTAAACTTAATTATAGTTTTAAGAAAATTTGATGATCACATTTTTTATTAGACCTCATATTGGGATTGCAAGACTTCTTGCAGGGTATTGTGCAATGGAATTTTTTTTTTAAAAACTTAATCATCCACAATTTAGAGTTTTTGAAACTTACTAAAATTTGGCGGCCATCAAGGAATAGTGAAACAATTGTTTTTAGAAAAAATTGATCTTAAAAAAGATCTTAAGTAAGTTAACTTTCATTTCCAAAAATTTGTTTGACATTTTGAGCCTCCAATAAAAAATTATATGCAAAGTTCTAAGAGGGGTTGAAAAGGAAATTTTCTTAAACATTTTCAAACACCCTCTCATAATTTTGTACATAACTCTTAAATGAAATATCAAAATTTGAAATGGTTTAAAAAAAATGAAATCTAACTTAATTTAACAGCTTCTTTTAATCCAAGGTATTGTGAAAAAGTTGTTTTAGTATGCCAAAGTGGCCTTCAAAAGTTGCTGATTTTACAAATCAAATGAAGAAGAATGAGAATAACTAGGTAAATTTCAATTTAATATTTGCATGTGCATAGCTTAGATCATGTGGTGTAGTAATGTGGATACACCATGAGAATTCAAAAGTTAAGTGCCTTTCAACTGGAGTAGCACCCAGATGGATGACCTCTCGGGGATCTCGATGATGTAGTAGATTGTGTGGTGCAATTGTAGAGCTCGTGGCTTGCCATGCGTATGTGGAGTCCTTTTTTTTCTCATAATCTAAAAAACAAATAAATTGGAAGACTTCCTTTTTTTCCCAATGCATTATATGATATTGAAGTATGATTCTTTCATTACTATATCAATACTGCTTTATTATATAGCACGTGATATTGTTTACATACAGTAACAATATTGTGTTTATTTAATTGCTTGCAATATTGTTGCAATATTGCATTAATATTATATTGTGAAGCCGTTGCAGTTAGTATTGATGCAATATTGCTACAATACTGTACAGAGCAAAGGTTTTTTCCCGATGAAAAGCAGCCTCTCTTTAGGCTACTGAATGTTATGGTGGGCCAAAGTGGAAGAGCTTACTTTTATCTACATATGAAGATAGAAATAAAAATTTGCCCTTGTCCTACAAGTGGTCAATTTTCTCCCCTTCTTGCAAGCTCAAACTACAGTAGGATCTTAGGATAAAAAAAAACTTCAATATTCCCATACTCAAAAAACTTCAATATTTCCATACTCAATGGTAATTTTCTAAAATCTCATATTTTATGCTATGTGAAAATGCTGAGCTTTTCACCTCGGCCACACAAACATGTATGTGCAATAAACTAAGCCTTGTTCTGTGGTTGTCAACTTGTCATGATAGCGTGACACGAGCTCTGTTTGAAAAATGAGAATTTTCTTTGGTATGTAGCAATTTATTCAATGCTTAACTATTCTCTCATTTGGCTTTTAAGAAGTTATTCCTAAAGAAAGTTACATAGAATACAAAAACGTCAAAAATGACATTTTACAAGTTTCAAAAAGGTTGGTTTACAATTTGTGACAAATGTGAAGTGTGCTATGATTTGTGAAAAAAAAAACGTTTATATTTATATCATGCATCAACGTAGGCGATGGAATTTATAGCATATGAACAACCAAATTCATCATCTTATAGTCAAATTTGGCATCCCCTAAAAACAATGTCACATTCAAAGGTGACATTTTTACAAATACAATGTTAATTGAATAGCAGGTGAGAATACATGAGATAACAATACAAAAAGGTGATGACACAGTAGGTGATAGTGATGATTTCTAAGTTTGCTACTACACTCTAATGCAAAGCGGTGTTTGAGGAGATTTTTGAGCTTTACCAACAAATATTTGGTATTTCCCATCTTAAATCGGTTTCGTACAGGCCTCTACTAACCATTCCTTAAACCCTAAATGCCAAAGGAAAAAAAAAAACATCCCTTGGATATCAAAAAAATGCTTTGTAGAATAGAAATAAGTTGTTTTTCATCTGATTTTCTAGAAGTGATCATAAACACATGGTTCATCATGGAAGGCAAAAAATCAACCTCACTAAATACACTCATATTTTTAGGTGATTCAAATTATGAGAAGATGATGTTATGTCTCATGCTGCCCTTATTGCAATTTTCATGAAGGCACCATGCACTATTGACTTTTACAACTTTTGGAAACAAAATTATAATGGGTGGGCACTTGCCACACTGCTGTAGAACAATGTAGAGGAGTTGATTGTGGTGACCACCCCTTTGTTTAGGAGTTAAGTTTGTACCAAAATTATAAATTTTAACAAATTTGCTGGTATCAAACTAAGGTCTCAAAGTTCAACTGGTTTTCTAAATTTTAACTAGTTAACAATAAAACACAACATTAGCAAGATTTAGGGACGGGGTTTAATTTCTTGGCACATTTTTGCCTAAATCTTACCTTAAAAGGCCTCTAGTTACCATTACACTAAGAAATTTTAAATGAAAAATTGGATGAAATTGCCAAATCCCACCTTGAGCAATAGTCCAATTTGCCATACTTTGGATGAAAGTAGCTTATATTAATAATGTTTGGATGAACTTCCACATATCATTCACTCTTTGTAATTTTAGCCAAATTTCCTTGTATGCATGCATTCTAGGTGCAAGTTGCTCTACCCCAAGTTTTTTTGTCAAGGTAGAGCGACTTGCACCCCAAAATGCATGCATGTAAGAAAAAAATGGCTACAAATAGATTGAATGAATGATGTGTTTATGTTCATCCAATAAGTTTACTAATATAAGCTATTTTCATCCAAAAGCTAGCAAATCTAATGTTTGCCTAATGAAGGAGTTGGCGATTTCATCCACTTGTTCACCCTAATTTCCTAATGTAACTTTTGCTAGTTCTAGTTTAAGGTAAGATTTAGGCCAAAGTTAGCCAAAAAATAAGGGAATGACTAGAGAGACAGCTTGAGTTGCTATGTGGACATTCCTATAGCCCAACCTATTAAATTTGAGATTACTGTTACCTTGAAGTATGAAATAAAATCAAAAAAATATTTAAGCGCACATCTACGTGTACAAGCATTGCAAACATATAATAAATATGTATAATTTGTGACATGGTCAAGAGTTATACTAATTGTTGCCTTCATTTATAAGTTTAACTCTTGACCATGTCACATATAAGACATATTTGTTGTGTGTTTGCAACGCTTGTAGACGCAAATTTGCGCTAAAATATTGTTTTGATTTTATTTATATTTCAACATAATAATAATCTCAAATTCAATAGGTTGGGCTATAGGGTGTGTCCACTTAGAGCCAATTTCCATGGGAGGAGCTTGAGGGGTCCGAGCTGGACCTCCAGCCTCCAATTCCGTAAAAGTTGACTTACATTTTTGGAGGCCTGGACCCTTGACCAGAAGTTTCTTTCTAAATTCTATGTCATGTAAAGATTTCAGAGTTTTTCCTTTGTTTTGCCAGGGTTAGCATGGAGGCCCCTTCTAATTCAAGTCCCCATGGAAACTGGCCCTTAGAACATCTCTTGCAGCACTAGAAAGGAAGCACCTGCAAATGAGGTTTACAAGAGCTATTCTAGGAAGTAGCGGAACAGAGAGGAAAATTCTCCTGCAGCCCTGCATCCGCGCTTGACTTGCAACCTTGCGTGGATCTGATTTGCTTAGAGTCCTGTCAGAGGCAGGGGCCGTAACAAAACCTTACAAAATGTTGAAATTTGACAAGAATTTGGGCTTGGCCTGCAGGCCCGACACTTTTGCGAGGACAAGTGTAGTGTCATTGGAGAATATCACCGCGGGAGCTGTAACTAGTTTGAATTCTAGGGCTTGTTTCCAGTGCCGCAGGAGATGCTCTTAGCAACTGGGATCATTATCTCCTTGGTCATTCCCAAAAATAAACGCTGAGTCGCTGACTGCCCTGACAAAAACAAAAATTAAACTTTGATTAGTGGCCTAACCAAGCCGGCCCTAAATCCGCTCCTGACATTGCGTCGGTGCCAAAACGGGACTCCCATTCCTCAGACTCTGTCATGGGCCCCGCCTGGCCCGTCCCGGCCCCACTGGGTCCCGCGAGGGCCCTGGTTTCTGTGGACAAAAATCTGACGTAATTTCCGAGGCACCAAGTAAAGTTTAAAAATTAAAAGAAGAACTGTCTGGACAATGTCCGGCCCTCCGCTGACGGAGCCTGCGATGCTGCACGTCCCCAGGACCGGCACGGAACGGGACTCGCCGGGACGGGCCGGGTGGGGACGTGAATCCCAATGAACCGACGAGGCGATGGAATCCATGGATCGGAAAGCACACGTGTTCGAAGCCGGAGTGCCGAGTGCCCAGTAGCTACTTCAAACCTCCTTCAATAGTTCTAACTAGGATGAAAAAACCACATTGGTTTTCATCCTGATGAAAACCTGGCGGTAATAAAAATGAACCTTTTGGGGCACGTTGTAATCGTGTGGTTGTTGGCCCATTTTCAAAAACGATCAAGTTGAACCAATGAAATGGATGAACTAAAGGAATAGTTTAGATCCTAGTCATTAGTTGAGTCCCAAAGGTTTTACATTGAGGAAATGTTGAGAAAATGTATCCAATTTTGAGTCACATTAAATATTGCAAGTAGGTTGTCCCACACTATTTTATTGGCATTTTATATTGTATAAACATTTACTAATAATTACTGCAATAAACCAAATCCAAATTTGAAAGGTCGATCAATAATAAAAAAGTTCCAAGAAAACTAGCACAATCCAATCATAAACTATGTGAAATCCCAATATCTAAAAAGTTGTATGAGCCTCCACATGACCAAGCAATAAGATATGAGACAACATTTTAAGGTAAAACAACCTAACTGTCAAGGCAACCTAAATGTAATATTTAGAGTAATTGAAAAACTTAGGTCCTATTTGTTTGAATTATCAATTGGGCCCAAGGGTTTTACTGTAGGGTTGAAGGTGAAACCTGCTACCAAAACTTTGACCTAATGGACAGACTATTCAATGACATACTCAACAAATCATGAATTTGAGCCACCTCTCAATTAGTCATGGGCCATATGTCAAATACAAAGTGGTCTTTTTTTTTCTTAACTCCTAAAGGATTTTGTTGTATTGTATATGCTCTCTTGTGTTGTATACAAATGGGGATATTTGGGTGGCACATGAATTCCATAGGAGCTAGAAATTTTAAGTCAAGTCATAAACAAATTATTGGTCAACTAGAAATTTTTGGAGAATCTTTGACATTTGTCATTAGTTGTTTCTTCAAGTATTAAATGGTCCTTGTATAAATACACCCAAACACTTTTGATAGGCAACATCCTTAGGTTTTGAACACTTGTACAAAATTGGATGAGAAAGCTAGAAGTGGACGCATGAACAACAAACGAGACTACAATCAGCCCAAATAAGGGTTTTTTTTCTTCTTCTTTGGTTTTGGACTAGTAGCTTCTTGGGCCTTATGGTAAATTTTAATGGTGCAGATCTGGCTACAAAAGATTTTTTAAAGTGGAAATTTGGGAGGCAAGTATTTTCACTTTGAGCTCCTTGATTGTGACCAAATTTTCTTGAAATCAAAAATTTGTATTGCAAGAATGAATTTTATGAAAATGTGGGTTACAAAACCCAAAAATTTATATAAAAAGAGGCATTATCTCAAAGAAATTTAAGGGCGGATTGATTCTCAAATAATATGACTCTACATGGGGTGAAGATCATGTTGTCTTTTTGCCAAAGTTCCCAATCTAGCTAGTTGACTGGCTATGAACAACAACATATTATTTCTTCTAATGCTTGGTAAGCACCTAGATTTGAAACATTGAATGTCATTTGGCTCCATGACGATATTTTTTCTTCATTTTTTTTGTACAAGCTTGTAACTTGAATTATTTTTCTATACACCAAATATTGCATTCAAGTTGCCTTACTCCAGTAAGTTACTTCATGACTCATCACTTGGCCACTTGGAGGCACATGCAACTCATTAAATATATAGATTTCACATGGTTTGTGACTTGGAAGCCACTAGTTTGTCTTTTTGTTACTTCATTGTTGTTAATAGGCTATCTAAAAATGGGTTGTTGTAGTGATTTTTGGTGAAAGATACTGTAGCAACAATAAATATTTATATAGTGTGAAATTTCAAGAAATTAGTGTGGAGCAACCTAAACGCAATATTCAGTGTAGTTATCTGGCTTTTAACCCTTAAACGACGAGAGGGCATCGTATATACATTGCCATATAAAAGACATTTGCTACCAACAAAAAGTTGTAATTTGGGATCTCAAATAGCTCACTATGACCGCATGGATCTATTCTCCAACTTCTTTGTTGATCTCAAATATAATAAAGGTGTGAATACACTCCAAATACAAAAAAAATACATCGTATTGTATTGGTTGCAAAGGGCTACCTTGTCCTTTAGGGGTTAACCTCTCAACGCCGAGTGGCAAAATTTTTGTTCCTCTTCAGTGTATTCTGAGAACCTGGGGGCGTCGAGCCTAAAAAACAACCGCTGGCTGGAACGGATGAACCAACGTTCGTCACGATCGACCCGAACGGATGTACGTTCGTTCGTCGTCGCGAGAGAACAAACAGAAAAAAGGATTCCCGAATCTTCGAGAAAGATTTGTTTTCTGCGAGACGGCGATGAAAATGAGGCAGCAGGGGCAAACGAACATGGCACCGTGGCAGCGGCGCGAATGCCGTGGCACCCCATGCCCGGTCATCACTCGTCTTCCCTCCCTCGTATAATTGCTCTACAATCCCCAGCTCCACTGATTCCTGCTGCACTGCTGGGCTGTTGCAACTGAGCCACTCCGGATCCCCCACCCCCGCCATTGGCAACCTTTTCTGCCGGAGGATCTGCACCCGATCCTGCAACACCACCACACCCCCTCCGTCTTCTTCCGAAATCCAGTAAGTGTTGTTGAATCGGCGCTCTCGAGAGTTTCTGGGTTTTGGGTCAGTCGCCATTTGCAGGTTTTTTTGTTAAAGCCCTTTCGAATGTGTCTCAATACCATTAAGCTCTTCTTGATCGGTCATTTTCTGCATTGCTGTTGTTGCATCATCGCCCCTGTTCGGAATGTAGGTGTTGGGTAGAATTGGTTGGTGACATTTCAGAAGCAATTCCTTGACGTACATTGTGGGTTAAACCGCTCAAAACTGGTAGTTCTGACGAGATCTCGGTTCATTCGGAGTATGTTGTTGTGGTTATGGAAGCATTGTGGTTTTAGGATCATAACGAAGTTCGGTTGAGACTGTATATTGCACAATACTCTGAACGCCATCTCGTATGTTCAGTCTCAGGCTCTGAAGAATTCCGTGTTGTAACGGTTGTGTAGTTGTCACAAGATCTTGGTTCATTCCGAGCCTGTCGTGATGTGTATTCGGCTATGGCAACATTGTTTTTAGATAACATCGAAGTTTGGAAGAGACTGTATATTGCACATATTCTCAACGCCATCTCGTAATTTCAGTCTCAGGCTCTGAAGAATTCCATGTAGGTTTTTGCAGTAACGGCTCTGTAGTTCTCACGAGATCTCGGTTCATTCTGAGCGTCGCTGTGGCTATAGAAACATTGGTTTGGAATCATAGCCATGTGTGGAATAGGCAGTGTATTGCAAACAGTCTTAATGCTAACTTAAGCTTTCAGTCTCAGGCTCTGAAGAATTCCGTGTGTAATGGTTCTGTAGCTCTCACGAGATCTCGGCACATTCGGAGCCTGTCGTCACGTGCATTTGGCTATGGAAACATTGTATTTAGATAATAACGAAGTTTGGAATAGACTGTCAATTGCAAATACTTTCAACGCTAACTTGTATTTTCAGTCGCAGGTTTTGAAGAATTCCGTGTAGTTGTAACGGTCGTGTAGTTCTCACGAGATCTCGGTTCATTCTGAGCCTGTCGTCGTGGCTATGGAAACATTGGTTCAGATTACAGCGATGTTTGGAATAGACAGTGTACTGCAAATGCCTTTTAATGCAACTCAAGCTTAATAGTTTCTGGCTTTGAAGGATTCTGTGTATGTTTTGCAGTAATGGTTCTGTAGTGGATGTACATGACGAGCAGAGATTTTCATTTGGAATTGATTTTTTGGCTTATCTGCTTTTTTTTCTTCTGTTGCAGCTGCGTGTTGGAACGCAGAGATCGACAATGATGGCGGTTAACTATAATCCGGGGACGCTGGCCTTACCCCATGCCACTACTGCACTGGTATTCACCCACCTGCCCACGTTTAACACGTGTTTTTGTATTCAATTGCTCTTTCCGAAGTGGTCCTTAGTTTCTATCACGAATTTTTTTGTTGAATATTTGCGGTTTCTTTGCAGAAGCATGGGAGCTCTAAACCTGCTCAGACTACCCTGGCGAGGCCTTGTGCTTCCAGGTCGGTATCAAGCTTGAAGGGGCTTCCTCTATCAAGAAGGGTAAGTTTTAAACTCTCTATGATTTCCGTTTCAATAGCTCAACATATGACACATTTAACTAGATCTGAATTCTTCATGTAACACTGGACGTTCTATATTCAATTTTGCAATGTCTTGCACATGTCTCTCCAAAGATTTACATATCATCTGATATGAGCAAGTTTCCCAGTATTTTGTATATTTCTTTGCCAAATTTTGCATTTCATTTGATTTGGGCAAGTTTGTCTATGTTCTACAAGTATTTCTTGTTGTGTTGCAAGTACTCCCCTGTTGTAACACTCGAAGCAGTTTTTAGCTTATTTTTATTCATTTTGTACATTTTATGTTTAGTTGAAATGTGTCAGATTATGAATTGAAGGGTAATAAACAACTTTGTATGACTCCAGGTGGTGCCTAAATCGCAACAACGACGCAGTTTGAGTATAGTTGCCACGGCGACTCCTCTGTCGCGACCGTTTACGTCAGTGCCTGGGTTTACCCAACTTTCGGAGCCGGTAAGATTTATAAACTGAAGCAAATTATTGCAGTTTTTGAAGTATATTTATGTCAAGATTCCATACTAAAACATACATGTGTGATTTGAGTTGCAGGTGCCTGAGGGCCTCCTTCTGAGTGACGTTGTCAAGAGTCTGCCAAAGGAGGTAATGACGCCTAAAAACTCTGAAACTTGTTCGCTTGTATTTCTATGGGCTTTGAACTTACTATTCAAATGGCTCATTTAAGTTAACTCTCCATCTTGACTGGGTTAAAGTGTATGTGAGTTTATCAACATTGCCTGATTATGTCTTCTGCATATATTTTGTGTACTTGTAGGTTTTTGAGATTGACGATGTGAAGGCATGGAAGACAGTGGCAATCACACTGGGATCAATAGCTCTTGGATACGCTGCCTTGGCTGTAGCACCTTGGTACCTTTACCCTTTGGTGTACGCATACTTGGGCACTGCAATGACGGGCCTTTTCGTCGTGGGTCACGATTGTGGACACAATTCCTTCTCGAAGAAGCAAATCGTCAACGATATTGTTGGAACGGTCATGTACATGCCTTTGATGTATCCTTTTGAGCCCTGGAGAATCAAGCACAACACTCATCATGCTCATACCAACAAGTACTGCTTCTATTCTAAAGCTTGTGTGTTGGTATTACAATGATATTCTTAGTTGCCATTCTCTTCTGCATCGTCTATCATTTTGAGATATGTTTAGTGACCGTGGGTTTGTTGTTGTACTTGCAGGTTGGTAATTGACACAGCTTGGCAACCATTTAGACCATACATGTACGACAGAGCCAAGGGCTTCCCCAAGTTTGCAATGGAAGCTGCGATGGGGCCTCTCTGGTGGATGGCTTCTGTGGGACACTGGTTGTTCTGGCATTTCGACCTCTCCAAGTACAGACCTCAGGATGTGCCGAAAGTGAAGGTATATAAATTGCTTTTGTTTTGCTGATTTTTTCTGTTCGTTTTTTTTACCTTAATTTCGGTGTGTTTTTTGGTTTTGTGGCTAAACTTCATGTTGTTGTGCAGGTGAGTTTGGCTGCAGTTGCGGCGTTTGGAGTCTTTGCGCTGCTGCCTTTGCTCGTGCTGACAGGTCCTATTGGATTCCTCAAGTGGTGGGTGGTTCCCTGGTTGGGCTTCCACTTCTGGATGAGCACGTTCACTTTGGTTCACCACACTGCACCTCATATTCCTTTCAAGCAAGCTCGAGAATGGAATGCTGCGGATGCTCAGTTGGCCGGGACTGTTCATTGCGACTACCCTGCATGGTAAAGCCACTAATCTTGTTATTTATGAAATCAGACGAATTGTTCAAATGCCTTGTTAAACCAAATGTGTACCTCTCGAAGTCCACAAGACATGGTCCAAAAACTGCTTCGGTCTGTTGAAAATGAAGAGGTAATTGCAGAACATCTGAAGTTATGTTCAAATTTTAAAAATGTGCAAAACTTTGAGAAAGTGCGCAAAATATTGGAGAATTTTCAGTGTGATATAGGAAGTTCATAAGTACATCAGTAGTCCGGAAGTCCTAAGTTGTGATATATAAGCTTCCTCTAAAAAGTATTTGAAGGTAAAATCCAACTTATCCGGATGTGCTCTAGTTGGCCATTATCACACTTCAAGGATTTTGAAAACCAGGATTTTGTATTTATCAAGGTAACAAATTTTTTTAATAGGTCGAATTTTTTTGCGTTACATTGTTAATATAATCCAACTACTAGCTTCTAGACGTCCGACATGTGGAGGATTGTGAAGCTTCGCCAACTTTGATGTTTGTTTCTATCATGTGGCATGGTTGGTGTTGTGTTCCTTTCCTTCTGGGGCTGTAAATTTATATAAGTGGATCTGGATGTCTCTGCAGGATTGATTATCTCTGCCACGACATCAGTGTACACATTCCACATCACATTTCTTCCAGGATCCCAAGTTATAACCTGCGCAAAGCGTATGCGTCCCTACAGGAAAACTGGGGAAAACATCTGAATAAAGCCGAGTTTGGGATTCCTCTGATGACCACTATCGTGACACAATGCAATCTATTCGACGATAAGAAGAAGAGGTGGGTCAAGTTTGACAAAGCTTCACGTGATTCCAATGTAGAGCCTGCAAGTAACCAAGTCTGAATCCAGAGCTCACAAATAGAACCATAGCTATCATAGCCCTACTGCTACTCTACATTCTTCAAAACCATATTCGATATTTCTAAATTTAGGTGACAAGAAGCAATGCCTTGCTTTTTTTTGCCTGTGGAGATATATCAGTTATATGGTGTGAACACAGCAAACCTCGGCACGGCTGCTTGGCCTTAAGATTTATACACATATAGTCCCAGGTTCCTTTAAGAAACTCTGTGCAACGGTGGAGGCGAAGCTGATGATGATGATGTGCTTTGGAAGACCCGTGAAGAGGAGAAGGAACTGTTCTGACTCGGGATTGATAGGTCGTTGTAGTTCTGGAAATAAATTGCATTTTGGAGAGAGTGTTACTGAAATGATGCATCAACTGTGGTAGAGGCTAGCCAAAGGTTTAACCGAATTTTTGTATTGATATTTTCACGAAGTGGCTGTTGATTTGTCGAAGGGGCAAGTGTCTGTAAGAGCGCCTTCACATTCTCTTTTATCTTTCAATGAAATTAACTTTTGCTCTTTTCCTGTAAAATGGATGATGATTTTCACTTTTTGTGATTTTGTTGCGTATTTGGAAAAGGTTAGATGGAATAATATGTATGACCCATGGAAACTGCTTCCATTACTGAGTGTGGATGTTATCGTTATTTAGACATATCATGTTTACTGGCATTTGGAGTAAGACTGTTGATTCATATTTGCATGTATTTTTTGGACAATAGATCACTAATCTATTAACTTATTTAAATGCTGATCAGAAGTATAACTTTGGTTTAAGCTCTTCCATCATGTTGAAAACTTCTATATTTTAGGTGTCTTGCAAAGTTGGTTTTACAAGGTTGCCTTATCAGAAAAAATATGTATTTTCTTGCATTGCTTTTATTACCTCCGAAATTGACTTGAGTCACTTTACGAGTATAGCAAGGTTTTCTCTCGAATTTCTTTGTTGTTCTCAAGTATGTTCGAATACAAATGAGGGAACATTATTATTGTTATTCTCTGTAGAAATCACAGGTCATGTAACAGTTCATTGTCTATGTCAGAACAAGCAACTACTTTTGGTACTAAGGTAGTATGCTTGAAAACCGTTTGCTCATTTCGAACCATCCAAGTAGCTTGTTGTGAAATGGTGCACTGGTGATTCTTGACAACTCATTGAATGCATGGAAAAAAATTTGCTTTTAATTGCAAGAGCCAATCATTCTCCTTGCTTTCTCAAATCTTTTCACAACTTGCAAGTGAACAGTTCTTGGAAGGTTTAAGGATATTAATAAGGACCTATGACACATGCACTTTGAGAATTCATAAGTAACTCAAAAATGCTTCAAAAAGTATGAAACGACTTGTGTTACATTCAGCATCTATTTCTCTTTGTCTGAAAAATGAACTAAAAATCCTTCCTTAGATGGGCGGTTTTCGAGCGTACTACCTTACTTCCTGCACAGATCTGATATATTGTCTAGTACAATCATGTAAATCAATGAAACTGACAGAACATTTAACAAATAATTTGAGACTCTGTAACCTTTTAAAGTTTTGGTAAGCAATTGAACATCTGAATTTCTATATGTTTCCTCTGCAATATCACGTGTAATGTGCCTTTGTAAACCATGAATTATAGACGTTTCTAATTCAACAATCCACAACCTTCCTTGACATCTATACTGCTAAGTGGGAGGATTATCCTGAGTGCACCCTTTTCTAGAGTTTTCTAAAATTTTTGGTATAAGCTGAAGCAACAAAGAACGCCTTATATATAGAACACCAAATACTTGCCAATCATCTGCATCTCCAAATTCTTCTAAAACTTTTTGGTGGAAGTTGAAACAATAAATAGCTCTCCAAACACCAAACACTCCTCAATTATGACAATTGTTAAAACAAGGCGTTCTTCTATTGAAACTTAAACGTTTATCACAAATGTAATAAATGCCTGAAAATTTGGTCCAAGGATATTTGTGAAACTTCTGAAAAAGTAGGGGTATCTATGAAAATATTGCAAACTTAAGGGGTATCCATGAAATTTTCCCTAAATTCTACACACTCTTTAGATTAAAAAGTCTAGCAAACATGGTCATAAGGAAGGAGGCTCAAACTCCGTTATGGCACTAATATCGCTCACCTCCCCAAATGAACTCCGCCGGTACATGTCCTTATTCATAGCCTTTTAGAAATGTACAGTGTGCGTACATTTGAGGAAGTGATCCATTTTAGAGCCCTATGACCTTTCCACTTCAAATTTTTGTAACTAATTCCACATTGCTCTAAAAAATTTACAATAACTTGAGCTAGATGCCAATTCTTCTTGTTTTTCAAGGAAAATTTACTGAAAAATATTTCAAAAGGTTTCACCTCCCCAAAATTCAATTTCAACTCTTAAATGGTCGGTTTATGAGCCTCTTACCTTACCAACAATGTCATTTGGACAAACTTTAAGATAGGAGCACCCATAAGCGTCATTGTCCCCATAACCGTCAAATGTGAAATCTTGAAAAATTTGTGGAATTGAATAGATGTAATGACAAGGATGTACAACATGTAAACATGAAATCTTAAAAGGATGTACAACATGTAAACATGAAATCTTAAAAGTGGTTATGGGTGCAATGGCAGATTGCTTCTTAAAAATTCACAACTTATTCTCACAGTATCCAATTAATACATTTGAAAGTGCAAATACATTTTTTTCCTGTTCCTAATAGGATCCTATAATTTGCTAGTTGTTTAATAATAGTCTTCATGTTGAAAACCCTAAGTTTGACGTTTATGGGTGCTCCTGCCTTACCATCAATGTCATTTGGACAAATGCTACAAACAATCAAAACTGCAGATCTCGATTCCCGCTCTTTTCTGAACACTTTAAAGTAAAAGCGAAAAGAGAAAGGCAAAGCTACATTTAAACCTGCGGGCTTAGTTTGAAAGCTCCACCGGTCGCGTCGAAGATCTCTCGGCGGCCTCGCAAGAGCAGCACCGGGCGCAGAAGGATTTTCATCAGAAACCTCATCGAAAACGTTTCCAGAACCACTGCTGTATTGCATTACCGCTCAGTAGTAGTACTGTTCCGACTTTTTTTCCCTTTTTATTCCGGTCCTTTCGACCCTTTTTTTGGTCCTTTCGACCTTTTCATTTGTCTTCTTGAAGGAATGGTCGGAGTGCCGTGGATGGACCGAGATTGAGTGCTCTGGAAGAAGAACAGTTTGAGCAGCAGGTCGATCGGCTTGCGCACGAGAGTTTCTTATTTATAAGTCAATTTTGCGGATTGATTGAGGGCATGGAGACGACCTTTTTTTGTGGTTTTTTTTGAAGGAAATGGTTGGAGTGCCGTGGATTGATCGCGATTGAGTGCTCTGGTGGAATAACTGTTTGAGCAAGAGTTTCTTATTAAAAAGTCAATTTTGCGGATTGAAGGCATGGAGACAAGTGCGTTTGGGACCGCGGGGGCAGACTTGGACGCTCTGATGGCATCCTTCAACAGTCGTGTCAATGTCCTTCGCAACGTCACGCTTGTTCGGGATGGTGAGTTTTTTTTCTCTGAAAAATTCGAGAAAAAGAGTACGAAACACTCTTCTGGCGTTTTGTTCAATTGTATTTGGTTTGTTTTAGTACGCATGATAGTGTGGCCATCTTCTTGATTAGGTTGTACTACTTTGTTAGTATGGTAGCAGCACCCATAACTGTCAAACTAAGGGATTTGAACATGATGATTATTAATAATTATCTAGCAAATTATAGGATCCTAGAGAAAAATAATAAGTTTGCATTTTTGAATGTATTATTTGGATACTTTGAAAATAAGTTGTGAATGTTTAAAGAGCCGATTGCAATTGCACCTAATACCAACACTAAGGTTTCATGTTCACATGTTGTACATCCTTGTAATTACATCTATTCACTTCCACAGATTTTTCAAGATTTTTCAAGATTTTAGAGGTGATGGTTATGGGTACAGTGATGGTTATGGGTGTTTGCTACCTTAATTCCTGTCGTTTTTTTCAATTCTCTCAGTGCACAGATTTATTTTCTTTAAAAGAATTTGAGTGAAGAAATTCGGACTTGTTGCGTAATGTGCTTTTTAACTTAAGTGTAGAGCTCAGTTAGTTGTGCAAATTATCTGATGTTGAGGCGTGTATGCGATGATGGATGTACTTTTTCCACGACCAGGTTTAGGGTTTAGGGTTCAATGAGATGGTAGGATTATGAGCAGGGCTTTTTTTTTGGCTTTCTGGTGCCAAATTGCACCCAAATAAAAAATCTGGCTGAAAAATGTCAAAAAAAATGCCAAAAAACTTGGATGAAATCGTCACAAGGCTTCAAATTTAAGAAAAACCTGGATGAAATTGCCAAATTGTGGATGAAAACCAAATTATAGACATGGAGTATGTACTAATGTGATATTTTCTATCCAACATGTGGATGAATGTTGAAATTTGGAGCACCACTATAACATTTTAAATAGCCACTTTGACACTTCTTAAAAAATGAAAAAAGAACCCTGGTTATGGCTTCCAACTTCACTTTTCACCTCAAAATAATCTATATGTGCAGTTTACCCTATTATCACTGGGTCTTAATTCAAATATTAATTACAAGAGCTGCAATAATACCAAATGTCATGGTTGTGGTATCGTCTGCAGATGATACAAGTCAAGGTTTTGTATCAAGTTTCAAATCCCTAAATGAGTGAAGTATGTGTGTTAGTTATCAAGGTTTTAGTGAGGTAAGGTCAAGGGTAAGCTGAAATTTGAAATTGCCCTATTATCACTTCCTTAGAAATTTTGGTTGTCACACAAGATCATATTTTGTTATTTTCATCTTTGGCCTTCTTCTTCGTTAGTTTTCTTGGCCTTTGTGGTCATTCATAATGCTAGCTAAGCCAACAAATTTCAATTGTTTTTGGTATTTACAATTGAAATTGCTATAGCTAAGGCATATTGGGGCAATAAGTTGTATGTCTAACTACTGAGGTCTTCATAGCAATTATGCTATATCTTTTGTAAATTTTGGTCAAATGGAAAAAGAATTGCACTATTAAGGAAAGGACTCTTAAGACCTTTCTTGTAACACTTGTAAACCCAAATTTGAAGCTAAACCTTGAAAGATATGGATTTTTGAAGATAGAGAAGTGATAACAGGGTAAATTACCTGTATTGCTTTGTCGTCTTTAGATTGTAAGTCTTCACTGAGATTATGTATTGGAAAGAAATAAATTAGGAGGGTTTGGTAGTTCAAGAGGAGTTGGAAAGAAACATCAGACTTACACAGCTGAAATTGCTAGTTCTGGCAGCTCCTTTTGAACATCCACTGATCCTCATGCAATTTTTTGTAGTTTCTTAATGTTTATTTTGGATGTGGCTACTCAGTTTTGTAAATGACTGTTAAAGATGAACATCTTTTTCACAACAATGGTGAACGTCTGTTTTGGCCATGACCATCAGGCGGGTCACACGTAGGCGAGTTACTGGACGTGGATAAAGCTTTGAGCACAGCAGAGCACCACCTGCGAGTCATCAAGGCTTTCATGAAACGGGAGGCTGAATCACTGGCTAAAGTGCAGGTAAAGGAATCTATTGCAGCTCCATCCACACCTGAAGTTTGGCAAATATCTCATGTTGATTTACCATGTGCTGTAATCCTTTGTACTGTACTTAAACATGACCCATTTGCTATGGCAGATGTTGAACGAGCTTTATGCACAACAAACGTTGAAATTGCAGCAGATTTGTTCCAATCTACCAGCTCGGTTGCCAGGCAACGATATGCATGTGGAGCCTGCTGTCCCTAGGTTTGTCTACCTACCGTATCATTTTACATCTTCGTTTTATATAAGGTAGAGGTTACTACTTGCTTCATTTTAAGCATTTCAACGAACGTAAGAGTTTGATTTTTGGGGAGATTATTATAGAGCCGGGGAGGGATCCTTTTGAGTACTTACTTGAGCCAAAATCTCTCGAGATGACCACTATGTATGAGTTGCTTATGCAGTTTCAGAGTAGGAGGTTCTAGAACTGTTAAGAAGTGACAGCAGACGACCTCATTTTCATTCAAAGATTAGTGGGCATAGACAGTTAGTCAAATCATGGTTACACCTCTTGCTAATAAGTCCAACCAACTGTATGATAACCACATGCATGGATAGATTAGTTGCTGTTAGTATCAGGGGTTAGTATAGGAGATGGAATCAGATCCTCAATGGTGTTAATATCCTCTACCTTGTACATGCTATGTTGAGGGTAATGATTATTGTACTTTCTTTTGTAAACTCACGTTATATCTTTCGTTACTGCAGCTCCGCGGCGAATCCTCAAAAAACCAGTAATACTACAGCTGTTCCAGCTAAGCCTGCTGCTCATAAGGTAAAGGAAGTCAATCGTTCAGTAGACCATCTCTTCACATCAGAATAGCTGATTTTGCAGATGTACCAGTACTGCAGAGTTGCTATCTCAAAATACCTCCATTCCAAGTAAGATAGCTTCTAGTTGCATTCACGTAAATATTTGGCAGAAAATATCTAAATGAATCATGCTGGCTTTTTGCAGTTCTAACAAGAAATGGTCAGATTCTATTGAAGTATGACTGTCCTGCTTTGCTTTCTCACAATCTTGAAGGATAATTTCAGGAAAAGAGAGGCAAGGAACCACCCCCCCGATGGTACGTGAGCATGGATGAACTGAATTCACTTTCAAGGTACTCTCATGCTTCTTCCTGTAATGACTTTTCTGGTCGATGGTGAATTTTAGTGATTAGTATTTTGACAGTATAACAGTCTCAGTGGATATACCCAATCTTATGTGTCTTATTTTCTTTTAAGTTCCTCTTAACGTACGAAGTTGCTGACGGCACACTTTTTTTGGATCAGCTATATGAGAGGCCGTCTCACGCTGGAGAAGCTAAATACTGCCGTTGAGGAAATGGCTACCTTTGCAACAGGAAATGCTAAACTTCTAACTGCTCCCAGACAGAAGGTACGTAAATGCGTAAGAAATCCCCAGATCTGTTCTAGAAAACGTACCTCAGCTTATCAATTGGCATGGTTTACATTCAGATTTCATGAATATGTGACCTCTGCATTAGATTTCTAAATTCTTGTATATCTTGCACACTAGCCACATTATTATTGCTCAGAGCACTCTTGTCATACTTTCAAATCATGTCATAGTTCATGTTTTGGGACCCATGCAGCCAGATCTAAGAGATTAGCATGTACGGTAGAAACTGCTTTGAAATCTCTGTTCCACTGGCATATGAAAGAAATTCATCCATTTTAATCCCGACGTAAACGCCTGGAGTAGCTTTTGCTTGTTGTAATGCTGTTGTTTCTAATCTTAGACTGCTTTTATATGCAGCTTGGCGAGGATGGATGGAAAAGAGTGTTGGTGAGAAACTTCTCATACTTCAATGGAAAATGTTTTCCAGAAGTGTTTTCATAATTTTTATTGTTTAAGTCAAATCTCCCCCTCATGGTCGTGTTCCAGTAAAGAGTTTCTGGTCCTTTACCTCAAGCCAGTATTCAAACGGGTTCTGCCAGATTAGAGTTCTCACGCGTAGTTGGTGAATGCAGGAGCTCCGAGACATAGCCATTGCAGAAAATGTCAGAGGGAAACATTTTTTCTTGGAATCAGACTTGAAGGGTGAAGTCCTCAAGTTGGATCATACCGGCAAAGCCGTCTTGACTGTAAGTGGCTCCCTCCCTCATAATATGTTATATGGGCATGCACTTTGCGCCAATGTTGCTTCAACTTTCACCAAAAAGTTGATTTTGGAAAAGGGCATGCAGTGAGGGAAGGAAATCCTCCCGCTTAGTAATACAGGTAGATTATGCACTGTTATAGAAAATCCATACTATTTTTTTACACTGTCATGCTTGAGAGCCATGACCTCATGTGGATCACCTCTAACCTGTGCTTTCAACCAGGTTCTGCGTCACCTCGGTCGAATCAATGAATTCCGCTGTGGTCGGAATCGAGTCTTTACTTTAGTTAGAAATTGAACCAGGAAGGACGGCGATGTATGACGAAGAAGGAAGCCTCAAGTTTAAAGAACCAGAAGTTCGATACATTACAAAGGTCGGAAGCCCCCAGCCATACGTTGGATATCTAAACAAGCAAAAATCTACACAAGGGATGCTTCCTCATGAGTTGCCATTATCTGGTGCTGCAACATACTGTGAGTTTCAGCTCATTGTTCAACCTATACAACTGTCTGAAGCTTTGATTTTAAATAGCTTCTGCTTTGACCCCCCGGGCAAAAGTTAAGCAACGTAGCCTCTTCTGTAATGAACTGAGCTAGAGCATACAGTACCATAGTTCAGATTGAGTGGAATGTTTGCACTCAGAGCCTCGTTGATTTAGTACATCTGCACCTTTCACGTGATACCGTGCCATTTGTGCTTGTATCTAGAGAGACAACGTGTTGTACAGATATGCATTGTTGATCTGCCAGGTGAAAATATTAAGATGGAATGGGTGAATGACAATGACAATTTTAGCTTCTTTTGGTTGTGCCTGGGTTTTTAGCTCAAAGAATAGGTGTGATCTTATCTTCTTTGTAGGTATTTCAGAGCCTGACGAAATACTGCTTTTAAAGATTGTCTCTTATCTGAATCCTAGCCTTTGTTGTGTTTCTTCGTTGCGTGTTGCGTTATTCTTGTCTGGAACGTCTTTATTTTATGAAACTGATGAGTGTTGATTGAGCTCTCACAAATTTCTCCAAGATTCAATTTACTGTTGTGACAGATTGTTCTGCACCTTCAGACTCCGTATGGTCGAGGTCAGTTGGAACTAGAAACGTCTACAGAGGAATTAAGCGACTTAAGGTACAGTTGCACTTGGTGGTAGAAGTGGTGTTGCTTAAAATAAATTTAGTCTAAAGGTGTGCATTTATTCACTAGTCTTAATCGTGATTGCCATACTGGACTGGATTGTGTTCATCAAGCGTCCCATGTTGTTCACGAGATGTACACAAGAGCATGGCTTGGTATATTGCGCATTCATGTTTGTGGGGCTAGGGTGAAAAATTTGAGCTTTATTTACGTACAAGCATGGTTGTCATGCTAGACGGGTTTCCTATCCATCAAATTATGATGTTCATGAGACATGCATTTAATTCATTGATTGACTTGTGTTACATAGACGTGCATGTAATATCATAGTTTGATGAATAAAAACTTGTCCAATATGACAAATCTCTTTCTATTCTAGAGTTGGTCAGTTTATCTTCTTTAATGATTCTAGTTTAATTTAGGGTCTTTAAATCCAAAAATGATCTCAAAATCCCAACTTCAATGTTTGGCTGGTGGTGACTTTCTACACTCTTACAGCATCTGCAGCCTTGCACTTCAAACTTGGCACTTCAAGAGAATACATCTATTTTTGAAGAGCCCTCAAAATTCTTGCTCTCTGGCCATGCACTTCAAACATGGTCCTTGCACTTCAAGTGTGCCCCATAAATAGTCATTTGCCCATTCACCAAAGGGAATATAGGATAAAGCTCACTAAACTTAGGATGAATAGTGTTTTGAAGGGTCGTTGCTCTGACACGCTAAGATGGAGTGCCATGAGAGAATTTTGAGGGGCCCTAAGCACTTCTCATCCGTGCTTGGAGTGTGTTAGACCTTGCTAGTGCAAGGTTGGAGAAGCCCTTAGGACATCATCAATCTAACACTCTATACAACTCACCAAATATTTTACTATTTTTTGCTTGGTGCAATTTAGAACACGCGAAAGCATATACAAAATAAACAATTAACACATGGAATAAGAAATTGGACAATCAAAACAAAGGTCATTGTAAGCAAGCTGAAAAACAAGAGTCGTTGCACATCTATTTTATTTTTATTTTTATTTTTATTATTATGTTAGTACTATTTTTTGAGATTCAAAATGTTTGATGTTGTATTCATAAAAATGAACATACGAAATCAAAGGCTAGTCTTTAGAATTCTACCACATAAAAGAAATAACATTCAAGATGAGCATCCAAATAAAACAAATTAAAACAAATCCTTGGTGATGTATAAATTATATTTCAAAAGAATCTAAGCTTGAGATCGTGAAACAAATACATTTATCATCAACAAACACTAGGTTTTCTTTTTATGTTAGTACCCAATACACACAAAACACACACGTATATTCTATAAACATATTTACACCATATTTCTGATTAAATTGGATTCTTTACTTAAACTTCAAACATTAATATTAAGCAAAAACAAACTTCAAACAAAGTGGAAACAGTTCAAAGAAATTTAATTAATATCACCTTTAAGATGTGCTTTTGCTACACTTAATTATTTTTACACTAAAATCATTTCATGCAAATTACCTTCAGAATCTCATAACAACAAAGACTTCCGTTTTATTTAATCTTACATGGAAATATGTCACATTTAACTAAATACAAACTATTCAATGAACACCATATTAGGTAAACTGGGAAAAATGGAGGTACCATTTTGTACTCCACCTTAATCTTACATACAATAAATGTAAGCATAACTATAGCTCAAAGTTGAAAATTATTTGAAATTCTTGAAGGCAATCATTGAAACTTCAATATTGTACAAGAAATTACATGCTTTTTTTTTTGTAATATGCTAAATTTTACATAATGATAGAAATAGTGAAAATCCCAGAATGTACTCTTTTCCCAATTTACCTAATATGGTGTTAATATCCATAAGAAGTAGTAGTCCGAAAACTATTTTGGTTTGCAAAACGCCCATAGATACTTACAAAACATCCACAAATACTTACAAAAAACCTAGAGATGCTTACAAATTAAAAAAAGACACAAAAATTTGAGAAAAGAATATGCAAAACATAGAGAACTTTCCCATGTTCAAGGACATATCAAGTTCAAAATTACAAGAATAATCCATATTTCCTTAAATGTGACATATATCACAAAAAAAGAAACTTCAAGTTTCAAATTATAGAATAAATTACCAATTTCTCTTTGTTTTTGTTTAATAATACTTATAAAGAGATGTTTTAATCTTTGTGTTTACTTGGGGACCCATGTTGTTTAGCATAAACAACAGAAAGAGCAGTTTTCTTATGTTTAGCACGAGCACGCCGACCAATCAACCGAAAATAAGCATTCCTAATCATCCGTTCTTGCATTTCTCTAGACCTTATAGTCAACCTTCTTGGGTCTGGTAAATCAAACCTTTCAGATTCTTCTTCTTCTTCCAAATCATTAGGTTCTCCTTCGTCATTAGTTTCAATAATATTACTAACATTTTCATGTCCATTATGAACTATCCGATTGTAAATAGTTGCTTGAAAAACACTTTCCCTTACAAGCTCAAATTGCGTTGTTGACACTTGCATATGTTTATGTTTTGGGCACTTTGGAATCACTGGAATCTCATTCAATTTAAGTGCCTGGTTCAAACTTTTCCACTCGTTCTTGGGAGCATCGCCAGGCAATGGTGGCACTGGGTGTCCATTAATTTGCATGATTTCACCATCTTCATCCATTGCAAAACACTGAAGCGTTGAAAACCCATCATCATTTGTGTGCATTTTCACAAGCCAAGGTCTGTTAAAAAGTGTTTTTGAAAGTGGCAGCTCTTTAAATTTAGCTACTGGCGGAGATTTTGAGGTGGCGGTAGTAGGGCCTCCTTCTTCAAGATCTGGGTCATCAAATTGGTACTCGGTTGAAGTTTTTGAATGTTTGGATAATTCTGCAATGTCGCCTTGGAGATACATGTCAAGGTTTTCTATAAAAGCTGAGTCTAGTGAGTATTGCTTGAGTAAGTTTTTGAGGGTTTCTTCGTTTTTCTCTATGAAAGAATTTGAAATGTGGTAGTCTCCTCGGTAGTCTTTGTATTGGTAGGCGGGATCATACATGCATTGTTGAATACTTTCTCTCATCATTTGTACACAATCATAATTTTTACGTGTGTCCACGTCGGTGGCATTAGAATTGACTTTGCTCTTCAAGCCTTTAGAAAATAATTTTCTAATGAGGTTTACCATTGTTCTGTTGCTTTTTTATGTATTGTCGTCAAAAAAAAGTTGGTGATTTGACAAGATATGAGTGTTTTGTAAATTTTGTTATAAACACTCCATTTGAAGTTGAAGGTTTAGTAACAATGGTTTTTGTGTTGTTCAATTGATGCATATCATACAAGGTAGCATAAAGCAATAAAGACCTAACAATTGTATGAGCTGTTCATAGCACCTCTCAATGAGTTTAAGAAAATCTTCATAACTATAAGTAAGATCTTAGGATAAAAGTTACAAAAATAGTTTAGAGCTATTGTTTGTCAAAATAAAGGTATTGGCATTCAAAGTTGATAACTACTTGACATTTTTGACCAAAAAATTGTGTTGGTTTATGGTGTCTTAGCCATTGTTAAAAACATATATTTTAGCATATACTTTTGATTGGATTTTTTACCATTCATGAAAATTGGTAAATTTTTATAAAATATTCAACAATTCCAAACTTTTTTATCTTTAGATCATGTTATAAAAAAATGAAAACTTTGGAAATTATTACAAAAAAAACTAGAATGTAATGTATAATATTAATTTCTAAATATTAGTTCAACATTACAATATTTACAAAAAACAATTGGGTTGTTTACAAGGGATACTCAGGGATTTGATAGTCATAGGTTTCTTTAATGTGTCAAATGCTTGTTCAATCTAATCTTTTCATTTTAGGTTAAATAAAAATTTAGGATCTTATAAATAACTAAACTATCTTGGAATTTTTTTATTATTTGACCTAAATTGATATACAAAGTCCAAATACAAAAATTGATGTATTAGTAGTTGACAATAAACGCTTTCTTCAGTGAATATCACATAAAAAATTAGACAGAATATACAAAATATTATTTGGTTTATACTTTCAAAATATAAATACAATTGACTAAAGAATAATTGTCACATACACATGTATAAGTCTATGCATGTATGATTAGAAATATTTCAGTCAAGAAACTTGATTGCAATGAAAACCAATAACTACAGAATGAAACGTGAATCTTATCCCGTTACAACATTGCATTGATTTTTAAGTATAGTGGGAATTTTAGCAAATGTTTTTAGAAAAAAATGTAAGATACCTTTAGAATGTTCTTAGAAAATTGCTAAATCATGATTGCGTATATTATTATATCATGATTGTTAATATGTATACATTTGTGTTATAATTTTTTTAAATTACGTTATATATGTTTAACATGAAAATATTAATATCATACATGACATTAATTTTAAATGTGCTATGTAACGTTGTTTTTTGTAGATTTTATACCAAGTTTTATATTAATTTTATAAACTTTTGGACACCTAAGTTAGTAGATTGAAGATTTAATTTGCAAAAAGATTTCAAAATCATGTGTAATGGTAAACCCTTGCAAAATTCTTGAGGTACAAATGTTAAATTAATGTCCCATTAAAGCGACAATAAGAAGTTCTAAGATCTATATGAGGTCAAAAAACTTATTGTAGATTTGTCAGTGTTTGGTCACAATATTTTCTTTTTAGCTTAATTTCAAGTGCTTTGCATTGTGAATGTAATATTTTTGATAATGTATTTTACAACAAACATAAAAATAAGATCATTTCACAATTTGCTTAAGTAGATTCTCAAACGTTTTGACATACAATCTGTAGCAAAGATAAGATCACAATGCAAAAGGTACATAAAGAATAAAAATACTTGCATTTCTATTGTGGAGTTTAGACTTTCAAAAACTAGGAAGAAAAATGTATTTTGAAACTTAGCAATTTCATAGCTTGTTGGAAACAAATTGAAAATATTTTAAAAAAAGAGTAAGTCTAAAAGCTATGAAACATTTATGTTAAATAAAATTAATAAGTGGAAAGATCTACAAGATGAAACAAAACCAAAACTCCAATAACATTGACATGAAATAGAGCCATTTCAATCCTAGTGGTAGAAAAGTGTTGGTGAGCAAGAAATGATACATGTTTTGATTTTCAATTGAGACTTAAATTCAAACCTTGTATAACAAGCTAAACATTAGGTTTCTTAGAAGTTTAAACATCTTTTATGGTGTAATTAGCTTCTAGTATGGAAGATCATATTTAATTTTTTATGGAGCAAATTACTTGTGAATTTTGAGTTTTTAAAATTTGAATCTTTTCTCATAAAAGAGGATTTTGTAATATTGAAAATATAAATGGATTTTAGTGCAAGCATATTTTTGTTTTGAAAAATGTCAATATTGAATATGCAAGACATATATGATTAATTATTCTCTTTACTACATTAAGGTGAGGCTTCAAATTATATTTTAGATTCCTATTACATCTTAACAATCTAGCATTCTTCCTATCAACTTCTTTGACAAACCAAGAGTGCAAGTTTGATATTGTATATAGACAATTAGAAAGCAATATATGACCAATCATGCATTTTGTAGAATCATGTGGTGTATGCAAAGTTGTTTAAAAGCAACCATTATGTAATTTCAAACATTAGGATTATTGTGTAAATTACTTAAGGATCATTCATTAAGTTGAATTAGTTTAGCATTTGTCTTATTACCATATTCAAATATAATACTATATAACTAAACATAAATTTGTAGGTAAGTGGAATAATGTTGATAGTACACAACATTCTAAAAGAACCTTTATAGTGAAAACCACAAATGGCAAGGTTCACTGCCACTCATATATAGATTCAATTATTGCATGACTTTGAATATGATTGAATATGAAATCAATTGAACTAGTACAATGTTCTTATCATTACAATTTAGCAAAGTTACAAAAATACAATACTAAATGTATGAATTGGATGTCATGCATTACACAGTAGCTCTAAATCACTACAGTAGCATTCAAGCATTGCATGAGATCCCAATATTGTTGTTTATGAGTTATTTCATGAGTTATATTATGTGCCCTTCAATTATTGAGTATAATGGCAAAATGGCTACTCAACCCTTTAGGGCTGTTGATTAAATGAATTCACCCTTCAACACTCTCGACTAATTGAAGAAACAACATATTTTGAAGAGGTTTTTCATGTTTTGCATCGTTTAGAAGTTGACTGACAACTTATTGAAAAGATTAGAGTGCACACATGAACACATCATTAAGTAACCATGATGTAAAAGAAAGAAAAAAGGCATTTCTATTGTCTAGATTTAACATGACCTCCAATCCTTAACTTCTTATATCAACAAAGCCTTGTTGAAATTGCAGATTTTGGAACAGGGAATAAACTAGCTAAGCAACAACCGCATGGCTCACTAGTAGAAACATGTCCACAGTAATCGCATAGCTCACTAGTAGAAACATGTCCACAATGACAGTAAAATTGTCCACAATGATTAAAAAGAAATGTCCACAGTAAACTAATTTACAAGCATTATGGACAAAATTATCCGCAATAAAAGTTCATATTCTGGACAGGTTCTTCTACTAGTGTAGGTAAAGACGCCCTTGAAAGAGACACCTTGCTCCACTACGTAAACATATACTTCTAATCGTGTTATTCAAAAATTGCAGAAATTGCAAAAATGTTCTACCAACAATACAATCTCTAACAGTAACTGAAATAAACAACCATGGAGCAATAACGATGTAAGCAGACAATCAGAACTCAAATCAAGACGGAAGCCTAAAATCAAGGCAGATTCATAGAAATGTACGGTTTAAGAAAAGAATAGTGTCAAGTAACAAGGGTTTCTTGTGTTAGTTATAGTTCAAAGAAAATGGAGAAAATTTGATTCATCCCCTGCGATGGAATTACATTCATTTGTGTCAAAAGAAGGAAATAAAGGGAAAAGAAGAAGAAGAGCAAAATGAGGACCGAAGTGGTACTACCGACGTACCATGAGCATTGATCCAGATCTAGTCACTTGGATGTAAGCGACTTGTACACTTGAGAGTTACAACTGGTCTCGTGGCTGTCACTGCTACAGCTCTTTCTTTTTTCAAGAGCGGCCAAAAAACACCCCCCCTACAACTGTGGTGGACAGTAAGAATTGCTCATCTGTTAAGCGTTCATTGCAAAAAAAATTGATGAGGCGGTGGGTTGTATTTACAAACTAAGAACCTCACGATGAAGTCTTCCAATGTTGGGGACGGGATTCAGAAAATGGAACTGGAGGAGTCTAATGCCAGAGATGATGATGATGTCCAGGCAGGCCACATAAAAAAGAAACAAAAAAGGGAGAATTTCACCAACAGCACTCAGCTGGTTGGTTGGCCTAGTTAAGCTTTCTTCTTCTTAGAGGACAATGGCACTTGCACTTGAATCTTCTTTTTCAGCTGCTGAGATTTCTTCAACGTGCTGGGCCTTAGAACCTCCTCGGTAATCACCTTGTCTTTCTTGTACATGATGGCATCATCCAAAGAAAAAATCCTAAAAGCCAGGGTTGAAAGGGTCGTAGACCTTGCAGCTGATGAAAGAGATGACCAATGACACCAGGTTCTCTTCAGACAGTCTGCTCGTATCATTTGCTCAAGAATAATCACAGCTTTTGTCATCTACAAAAAAAACCAAACAAAATCCAAAGTTATGAGCTCTGCAACATCACAACAATGGAACAGGAGTAGTATGGAGGACCCGTGGCGTTCTATAGGATATCAAAGGCAAAGTCCTGACCAAAGTGTAGAAGATCCTAGTGTATCGATACAAAATAAAAGGTCAACGAGATCAAGCCCGAGGCGACCCTTTTTTCAAAAAAAAATATTACTAGACCCTAAGCGGGACAGCCTGGTCTTAGCAGCAGCCGTTCTGGCCTTGCCCTCCGCTCTGAAGAGTTATTAGTGTATAAAAGTATTAAAAGAGCATTTTGAAGTCCGATTGCAGACTTTCATCTGTCCGGGGGGCTTCAAAGTATCTGACCCAAGAGAAGAAACCTTATAGTATGCTGAGGTTCCTCCTCCGGGTCCTTTACAACTAGCCACAAAAATGAGGAAGTTCTAAGGGCATCACGTAAATCACAGGACTGATCAAGGAATGAATGAATACCTCATAAATGCATTGAGCAGACTTCAAGAGGGAACGCCATGCTCGTCGCCTACTTGGAGCAGATTTTGGAGGTACCAAGGCGTCGGACCCCATGGCTGCCTCCATATCCAACAGCCTCATTTTTAATCCAGTTAAAACCCCGAATTGTTCACCAACCAACGGACGCAGTGAAGATTCTGGCGCCGCAAATTTCTTGGATTGTTTCTTCATGCTTGGAACGGAGCTTGGAACAACTGCTTTCACTTCACCTTTATTAGCGCCCTCAGGTTGCACGTCCAAGGTCTGAGCAGGCAATAATTCGGGAGCCAGTGGTTCTACACCAGATGTCAACAGCAGCGCTTCATCAACAGAAAACACAGCTTTTTCTTCTCTGGTAGCGTCAAGGGTGCTTGCTACTTGCGGGGTCAAATTCGAAGCATTATCTCCGGCCCTGTGAGCATCTGAAGGACCTTCCATTTCCCCACTTGCATTGACAGCGCCCTGCTCATTTAAAGGGTCTTCTGCTTCAATCTTCACATTGACAGCACCAATGAGAGGCGCATGTTCTTCCGCATATTCCATCTTTGGCAAACCTACTAATTCACCCCACTCAAATTCTGGTTGCAAAGCAGGTTCGTTGTCTGGCACAAAAGCCACCCCATCAGTAGGAACCTCTCCGGAGGTGTGAGGGTCGTACCAAGACACAGCATCCAAGCCTCCCTCTCCAAAATCCTTGGCGTGGAACTCCCCAACAGGACTACCGTTTTGTGAAGATGAGCCTGGAAATTCCACGGCATCTGTGGGACTCTCGTTTGGATTAGGGAGGTGCATCTTCAAAGAGGGATCAAATGCAGGTGCGAAATGCAGAGCCGGAGCAAACGTGGGCCCCTGGTCTGCTATACACCCAATCTGGTTTATTCTGTCCCGGGTTGAGTCAGGAGTAGGGAACGTCATTGGCAGCGAAGCATAATCGAAGTTGGCAAGCGCCAGTTCACTTGTTCCCTGAATGGGAGGCTGCAGCTTAGAGGAAGCCTTCTTGCCAGAGCCTGGTTTCTTCCGTTTCAGCTCTGATCTCTCAGGCCGCACATTAGCCTCCCACTCGTCATCTTGAAGGAGTGATGAATAAGATCCAAAGCCCAATTGAAAGGGCTCGGGCTCTGCATCATCCAAGGCTGGGTTGCCGTCTTGAAAGTCAGAAAGAAAGAACGCATCTTCTACAGGCTCTTCCTGCACAACAAAATCGCCGAAGGTGTATGGATCGCCATCCAGACCACCATCTGGATTATACAGCTGCGGAGTTGCCTGTCTTTTGCTTCTGGTTGAGGGCCTCTGAAGAACTGGAGGCTTCGGGAGTGTTGGAGGCTCCTCCGGCATCCACAAATTTTCTTCACAAGCATCTACGCCAAGGTCCTCTCTTTCTAACACTCGCTTTGTCCCTCCCTTCACTGGTGTTACAGACTTGCTTTTCTTCTTCCCTTTCACAGGCGTCAGGTTGTTCTTCACCTTTGCGCTTTCTTTCTGCTTCTTGCTCACAGAATAGGGGTCGGGACAAGCACCCTTGTGACTTTCAAGCTCAAATGACGATTCGTAAGTCTCATGGCACGCTTGACAATGCCACTTGTACTTCCACAAAGGCTCGAGGCAGCTGCACCGAATTACTCTTCCCTCCGTTGGCATCGCCGATTTTTTGTACACCACTCGATCTGAGAAACTCGACGATCCGTATCTCATTTGAAGAATGGTGGTTGCTTTTAAAACGGGGAACCTCTTCCAGCCTCTTTCCTTTTTCAAAGATTCACCTGTACCGTTTCCTGAAGAGCTCCTATTTAATGTTTGTAGGTTCGTCTCATGACGAACGTTGTGAAACTTTGCAAACACAGTCTCTCGCCAATGGAAGATGGAAGCTTTGAGAGATCGCTCCACCCTGAGTCTCGGACTCAACCATGCCAATAGAGAGTCAAGAGCAGTCTCGTTGTTATATGCCAACCAACGTGACTTTGTCTCCTTACTATGATCCACAGTTTGATCTGCAAAAACATGAAGACACATTTTAATCCAACTGCAACAAAGCGCAAACCTTGTACCGATGAAGTAACTAATTTTGGGTGTCAATTTCCTAAAATTTCGTCCATATCTCAGGGTTCTGTACTGAATACTCCCTGAAAAAATCCTGCCAGTGCTTTCCTCTCATCATATTAGTAGTTGCTTTTGGTTAAACTTCCTTACTATTACATTAAAAACTTGTCAGCAAACACCAGGAATGTACGATCTTGCTTCACGATACTCTAAACAGCGTACAGTTGGGAAACTCTTGCAACAAATAGATCAAGTGATCAATATTTGACTTGGTGCCGAGGAATTGTTCCATTTAAACAATTAACAGAGAGAAAAAAAGAAGCAAGAGGCTTACCGCTCTCTAGGATCTCTCCGTCTGGCTTTCCGTTACCACTTCGCTCCGCATAAGTGAAATACCTTTCCTCTGCCACTTCGAAATCAGCACTTCCAGTGACATCACATTCTGAAACCACAAGCATAGGTGTCTGATTTGATCCTGAAAGTGCCCAATAACTTCGACCAATATCGTCAGTGCCTAGGTGGTCGCGCCGCAAAGTTGTATTGTACAGCTTCAGTTCTACCTTCAAAATTTCTGCATCCAGCTTTGAGAGTTCACTTGAGCGGGTTGCGTCCATGCTTTGAGTATGAATCATTGCTTGTCCCTGACTCTTGGGGTCAGAAAGAGCTCCACCTCTATGCGGATCGTCAATGACTTCACCAAGAGCGGGAGCGCCTTGGCCAGTACCATACGTCCTCAATTTCTTGAGAGTCTCGGAAATCTGAGTGGAATCAATTTTCCGTTTAGGTGTCCGCGGTGGAAGACCAGCTGCAGCTACTCCTATCTTAACAGGAGCGCCGGACGAGCCGGGACGTTCAGAGCTCAGGCCAATTGATGGTGGTACCACCGTCCGTTCTGATTCAGCTCCTAAGCCACTTGCCTCTTCATCAACAGAAATGTTCTTTGAAACTGCAACTAATTAGAAAGCCACACGTCAGAGATTTGATTATCCACCTGCAAATCACATGCAGCTGATGAAAATAGAAAGCCTCCAGAAAGAAAACCCTGCAAAGAATTTGGCACATGATCATTTCATAGCACAGGATTTCAAGAACGTAGAAAGGGAATGGCCAGATCTACACAACTCACTCACCATGAATTTCATTTCCAGCCACTTTTCCTGCCGTTTGCTCTTCCGGAAGCTTACTTGCCAAAAGCATACTACCACGCTCGAGATTTACTGTTTGCTCCAAAGTTGAATTATCCTTTGTGCCCTCAATCTGAGGCTCACCACCTGTAGTGAACTCTTGCAATTTTGCACGCTTCGACTCACCATCAAGCACTTCATCCATTCTCCTCTTCTTCGACTCATGATCCTCATGGATGTCGTTGTTAGCAGTTGACACGTTGAGGTTACCCTCCTTTACAGAATCAGAGGATCCTTTCATTGTACTAAGCATCTCAGTTGAATGCTCATACTCTTTACCATCAGCATCAAAATTCAAAATCCGTGGGAAACCAGCTCTATTATCTTCAGCACTCAAAACGCCCGAAGAATGATATCTTAACCTGCCGGACAAGGTATCCACACTGCTTGCTTCGGTGCTTTTCGCAATTTGTAACCGCGTCTTCAGCCCTTCAGACATCTCCTTCCTTTGTCGTCCCTGGTCTCCGAGATCAGCCTCCTGCCGTTGTGCATGTAAGTTACTAAGTTGCTGTTGAAGATCAGAAGCTAGATCCACGGTCTTCTCCAGATGGGTATGGATTTGAGTCGTTTTCAGCAACTCGTTACATAGGAATTTCAAGATGTGAACTCTCTGCAAAATGTGTACGGCAGTTAACAAACTACGTAACAAATAGACCAACATACTTGGATGATAAACAATTGCCGTCCAATATGCAAGCAAGAAAATTTGCAAGAAGATTAGCATGTTACAAGAAGGAAGTTACTAATCATCATACTACAAACAAAACACTTTACTCACCTCTGAAAGTCCCAAATGCCAATACTCTTTGAACTCAATTTGCTTTAGAAGGCGCTGCGCAGAGCTCTCTCCTAGCGCTTCTTTCAATTCTTTTCTTTGTACTGTATCATTCACATTCTGGTCTCCCGGAAATTGTTCTTCATCGCCTTCAAGAGATTCAGGTTCAACCCCCTCCACGTCCTTTCCAGAAGATCTATCCGGGAAACCTTTGTCAAGGGCAACACATTCTGGACAGAACCAATTGCCTTCCGGTACATTATCAAGAGGCGGATTCAAACAGTATGTATGGTATTCTGCATCACACCTATCACACAACATAATGCTTTCATAGTCCTCATCAACCCCACACACTCTGCAAGTATCATTGTCTTGCCAAGGTGCCGTCTGAAGCTTATCCTCAGGCTTCTCAGCTGTAGCCGATCTAGTCAGAGGAGTGTCGATAGGCGCTGCACCTTCCTCCAAAACATGGGCTACGGCAATCTTGGGTTCCTTCACTTTCGCTTCAGGAACGCCACTCATGAAGTTTATGACCTGCACATTATAGCATCAATCTTTCTCGTATCTTGAGTTGCTCACTAGCAGAGCTAGAAATAGGACGGAAGAGAAACATTCTACGAGATCTTCACCAACAGGACTAAAGAGAGAACAAGAAACAGGAAAACACGCTGTGAACGACGCTAAGGTAATAGAAAGAGGTTAATCGCAAGCGCAAGTTCAATATGCACATTTGAGTACTTTTGAAGCTAATTATTGCCATACTTGTAGCTGACATTCTCAAGTGGCATCGCCGAGAGCGGAAAAGGAGCGATAAGCATATAATCATTGAGTATCAAGGAGAATGAATAATACAGCCAAGAAAACATCTGCAGCTGTACCATGTGACAAAACACTGAACTCCACTCCCTAGAAGCAGAGAGTATCATGGGATTGTACCTGCTTTTGCAAAAGCTCTTCAAAAAGCTTAGACAGATGGGATGCCAATTCCATCACTTCACCCCCTTTCTGCAGTGACTCTACATTCCTCCATATCTGTCAATTTGGAATCATAGTTTAATCGTAAGCATTGAAGTTTTCAAAACAACAAAGCTCCAAGGAAATAACTTTTAGAGCATCTTAGGAAAAATATCGAAGTACATCTCACTAGATTATCATAAATTTCAAAATCTACTGTCGGAAGTTATGAGGATGAGAGAAAGAGGCACACCTGTCTCACATCCTCCGCAAATGCATCGACCGACCCACCATAAGCCCCAGCAGCAAGGCGAGCATCGATAGTTCGAAAATCAAGAGGACGTGCCACCATACCCCGCAGCTTTCTCGAACCATGCCCTTCAGGACCGTCTATAAGTATTGAGAAAGTATCAGTCTTGTCACCATCTGCGATTGTCCGCAAAACAACCCGGCAACGTTGCATGAGCTGATCAACAGAGGGCATTGTCCTTCTCGGTTTTGTCTTGCGAGTCGGGGATTCGCAGGCAGGAGAAACATCGAAATGATTCAAAACCTCCACTACAGCTTTCTGTACAATTGCAATGCATCATGTTACCGTAAAGAAAAGAATCGGGGTAGAAAAAATGAATTCTGCCGTTCTTCAGACTAACATGTTAATTTTGAATTTGCATTTCAAAATGGTTACGAAGCAGATTGCATATCAGATACAATAAGATTACAATTTCAAACTTGATGCATAGTGCTTAACCTCTTCACAACTAAGTAACACTTGGCATTTTCAAAAAATGTGAAGATATGTTATAAAGCACAATCTAAGAGAATAACAAGATGATGGTTTTGAAACTTACGGTAAAGGACTAACAATTTATGCATTAAAACTCTACAGTGCGCTGGTAAAATTATCTCCTCTCTAGATGCTGTAAACCTCAATACATACCTTGGTTGGACCAGACGCGTTGCTCTTGAAGACGACTTTACTTATTGACCACTCCAAAAGCTCTCTAGCCCACTGAGGGGGCTCCAACTCCAGTGCTTCTTTCACTTTTATCCTAATCCGAGAACCCACGTTTGTGGCCATTTTGGCAATAGGTCTCAAAGCTTCCACCCATTCAGGAAGTACGTCAGATTCGTTCACTGGACCTGCTTCCTCCTTCATTTGATTTGCCTTTTGTAAGCGCACGCTCAACTCTTTCTCAGCCTCTGCAAGAACCTGAAGTGAAAAATATTATCAGACACGTATCGAGAAAAGAAAAAACACGCACGAAACCTACTCACTACAAGCTACCCAATGAACCCTACTGCTGTGGTTCCGAGTGACTCAAAAGCAAGATCGTTAAAATAAATACTGGCATGCCTACAAGAAAGCTAGACGTAAACATGTATAAAAACTCTATAATTATGTATACATAATAAGTATGCATCTAGAATATACCCATCCTAAGATGATGTAAAGAATTGCTACCAGAAAATTCAAAAGTTTACGGTCAAGCAATCAAATTGAGTTGTTGTAGCTCAAAGCTGAACACATGTGACACTGGAAAAAGATTGCACAAAACCTATACAGGTGACTTTCTTCCCCTACCTGCGCATCACTCTCGACACCCACAACTGTGTAGAGTGCACCGCATGGAATACCGCCATCACCTTGAAGGCATCTCAACAACCATCTACGTTCATCCGGTCTCAACTCTGTCAGATCCCCGTACTTCTCAGCCTCAATAAGGGTTACCAAATACCGTCGCACTAGTTCAGGCCAAGTCACCTCATTCATGGGCAAGTCACTTAAATACTCAGCAGTAGCCGCTACTGGTTTGGGGCCCTTCTTCTTTATCTCTTCAGGCTTGCTTACAATTGGAGTACCGGTTATTCGAACTTGCAGATCAGTAAGAAGTAGCTTCAAAAGTGTTGTGTGTGTCCTGCCGATTATGACAAAATTTTCATTGAGCGTGCCATCTGAGGATGCCACTGCCCTCTCCGTTGCAGACACCTCATCTCCTAATAATTCCACGGGACTAGATGTCGGATCCCTAATCTCCTTTACCGTCTTGCTTTGTGGCAAACCCCCAGCGTCCACAACAACAATCGCATGCTGTTCCAATTTATCGGCAGTTTCAAGAGCGGCACCGGTTCCTTCAACGACTGGCTCGCAAGGAGTATCTTCGGCAGCGGGTGGCCCTAAGTTGACTAACCCTGTTTCCAATTCCTCATAGGTTATAGGAGACTTCAAATCAAGGATATCAGAGAAACGGCACAGAAACTCCCAAACCTGCCAAGAACGAACACAAGAATCGTAAAGACAATATCGCTATTAGATTGAAATGGTAGATTTAAAGAAATAGATACACCCCATAGAGCAAAGGAAGGCTATGATGAAATCTGGAATAAATACAGAAAAGGTTAAGAGCAACTCATTAATGTCAAATAACATTATGATTTACAAGTGCACTTTTCTAGAGACCTATCAGACAAACACAAAGTAAGTTTGCAAAGCATCCTACGTACTGCACCAAGCAACACGATTAGTATTTCAATGAACGACTGTGACATAGACTAGCCTTAGGACTTTGGTGTGATTAGGTGTTCTTCCTGATAAGTTATTACCTGACTATAAATGAAAAAACAAAAAGTTCAAGATTCCACGAATTATTTAAAACTGTAGTAGCTAAATTAAAGATACGCTAAAAAAGAGCTATGTAATGAAAAATGCCATAAGTACAAGATGAGCTGTACGTCACCTGCATGGTATCTCCCACAAGCTCTACAGGAAGTCTTCTCGTCAGAAGTTCACCAGGGGGCGGAAGCAAACGACTTTCTTTGACAAAAACCGGAATCCTCTCCTCAATCTGAGTCTCAACTACCTCTTGAGTTTCAACAGGCCCCGTAACTGGTGGCAACTCTGTGCTAGATCTAAAGTATTCAAGCGACAAATTCTCAGCAGGTAATACAGTCTCCAGCTGGAAGAAACATGACAACAACACACAATAGAAAGTAGTCATTAGATCACTTTCAGAGTTTTACATAACGATCATCAAAAAGCAGTTCCTGCAAAAAATATAAATTAAATACTATTGCAGGATAAGACGGCATTCCAAAGATGCGCTCATAATGCATGGAACACAGCTACAATCACTGGTATCATATCCGGCAGTAAGAATATAACGATATGCTATTGGATTCGGCAGAACGGAAACGTACCCTTTGAGCTGCAGGCTGTACACTTGTCCTCAAATCCCCCTGAATTTTGTATGACAGCCCTAAAAATCTGGCAACAGCAAGTCGTGATCTAAATTTCTGCTTATCTGGCGAAATGTAGATTTTTTCAAAGACTTGGGGGTTATTGTTCCTTCTCTTTTTGATGACTTCCCATCCTTTTTCAAGTCGTCCGTTCATGCTTGCTATAAACTGTTGCAAATCCTCGAGCATACCCTCTGGATCTTTGGAATGCTTGTCATCACTGTGAAAATCATCCTGAAACAAAGGAACAGTGGCTGGATCTCCTTGGATCTCGTTTGCTGTGGTCAATCTGTCAGGAACACATGCCGAAGAAATTTGAGGGGACATAGTTGTGGTCGGCGCTGATGGCAGTAATCCACCTATGTTGTTCCTGTATGAAACAAACACAATACCGTTCCTCAGTTGCATGTCGCCTAAACATCCAGAAGCAAATAACGTATAAGAGTAAAAAAGTATTATCATGGAGCATGCTGCCAAGAAAACTCATAAGAGAACATTGTAGGATTACATATGCTTCAAACCTAAACTACAGCATAACAAGGACAATATACTCACTATTGTCCCACCGAGAAAAAAGGCATTCAGTTTTCTTGCACAAGATTCATATCTAAAGTTGACAAACAACATGACGTAAGCAGCTAGAACATGCAAATAAAAAGGGAAAGAAATATCACCCCGAGATCATAGCAGGTTGCTCTCCACTAGGTACACAATCCCGGACACCCAAGTCCACCGTTGTGTCTGATACCGTCTTTTCGTTGAAAGATTTGTTTTTTTTCAACGCTTTCTTCTCTTGAACTGCATTTGGATCCTTTTTTGGTCGCCCTGGCCCTCTTTTTGCGAACATAGAATTTACTGCAGGAAGAGCAACAACAACCTCCTGGTTTCTCGTTCTCGGCCATAAGCTTCCCGAAACACGAGGCCTTCCATCATCATCACCTTTGAATGTGGAAGGTGTTGCCACCGGGGGTTTTCTCGTGCTAACATCCTCAACAGCTGCTACAGGATCAGGTAATACAACCGCACGATGTTCGACGGTGTTAACGGGTGGTATCAATTCATCCCGCCTAGAATCTGCCTGCTTCCGGTCGTGATATGGAGTAACTCTTCCCAGTGGCCAATACTGCCACCCAACTTCTGGTCCACATGATTCACACTGCCAGTGTTCGTTCTCTGTATCTAAGGCTCGCTTAGGTTTAAGGTTAACACAACTTAAATGATAACTATGCTGACACTTATCACACACAATTGTGTGCTTCGCAGTTTCAGGTTTCTCACAAACACGGCATGGATTCTTGTTGCCCATCCCTATCGCTCCTGGAAAATCAGCTGCCGAACCTACAACCTCTTTTTGCTTCCCATATACTTCCATGACAGCTGCAAGCGCACATGATGCCTCAGCTTGGTCATCAGCGTTAGTCAACCCTGCAGCGCACACAACCACAACTCTCTCAGCCATATGTACCATCACTAGAGTCCCACAGCTCTCCCTCAGCTCTGTCAGTAAGTCTACGGAGCAATTTGATAGCGTTGAATTCTTACACAGAAGTGGCACATCAATCTGCATGGGACTTGCATGACAATCTACCTAATCCACACAAGCGAAGTTGTGTGATCTAGAAAGAAGAACCTATCACAGTCTTTTGCATATCTTCTATCCAAATAACAAGTTAAATATAGATTGACTTTACATACACTAAAAAGCACAAACCAATGGATTACATCCTGAGAGATTTGTAGAGTAACGAACCAGATTGAGATACTGCAGCGCCATTTTCAAACTTGACCTGCTTGAACATTGCACTTTCCACCACTCCTCCTTCGTGTTCGTTATTTTTCTCATCTATTGATCTTGTGCCTGAATCCCCTCTACTTTTAGCTGACCTCTCTAACCGTAGTCGTTGCGGTATATCCATGGTTTCAAGAAGGCCCGCTGCTTCACTGTCACGCCGACTACCTCGTCTGCCTCGTCGACTTCCCCCTTCCTGACCTTGAGAAGAGGTTCGACTACTATTCTCACCTTCTCCACTCACAGTCTCCGTTTTTGGATTTTTGATACTCAAACCCAAACCTTCTGTCACACCATTCAATGGAAGTTTCTTGTGAGGCATTGAACCCTCAGTAAGCCCACCTTCGTTCTCTTCCAATGGTGAAGTAAGCTGCGGGCCGAAGCTCGCCATGGCTTCGACTCCCTGAATGGTTTCGATCAGGATTCCAGTCATTGCATACTGCTTATAGCTAATAATATATCCCTGGACGATGTTGAACCGAACCAAGGTCTCGCGTTTAGAAAAAGCCTCATACCAGTCTCATATCTCCTGCAATACACTACTGCCTTCAGGGGGAACTATCTCACTCATCTCCAAAGGCGGTGACCCCAATCCACGTGCTTTGAGGTCATCTTCGCGTCATAGTAATACAGTCCGAGCGCATCTCTCTGCACAAGCGCATGTATCCTTAGCCAAGAACAAAGAATGAAGCAAACATCTCGTTAATTACCAAAATCGAGTGTAGATAATTATACTGCACATGCTCGCCTGAAGAAGCCTTGAACAAGAAAGAGAAAAAGAGAGGTTGCAATCCACAAACTCAATCACTGCAATATGAATCCCAGAAAAACCTCACGTCTTCCAAATTCAGTATCGTGAGAACATTCAGCTCAAAAAAATTCAGTAACCGCTCGAGTATTTATTTACACATATCTCAAACGTTCGCCATTTAAACGTGATCATTGGATACGCAATAATGCATACGACACCAAGTAAGTACAACAGCAGTAGTTGTTTCGGGACCAGATATGTCAATAACATCCATGCAAAGAAAAAACGAAGCAAAATCTGATAGTCTCTGCATTACCTAATCCGCCCTTCGACGAGAATTCCCGAAGAACAATAATAACTAGAAGACGACTGAACCCCGACCGTAAATTTCGCTCAAATCTCCAATTTAGCCGGAGGATCGTAATCCAGACAGGTCACAAAAGTGCAAAAGCAGTGCCAGAATAACGATAAGGTCTAACCCTGAGAGCGCCTACACGCACAAATCCGACTTCCTGATCGAACTAGAAAACAAAGACTCACTCCAAACCAGAGGCGATCCCTTGCACTGCAACTTCAAGAATTTCTGTGGAAGAAAGCAATCTGTGAATTGCAACTGGAAATATGTCTATAGTTGATTCCATGCAAAGACCTAGAAAAACCCTTGCATGGCGTCTAAGGTTTCCAATCCAATACAAACGCATTCCAATAACGCCCTTCAACAAGACCGGCGACTTGTCACAAAATCGTCATTCACTCCTGCCTGCCTCAACCCTTGATAAACACTACCAATGCTGATCGTCACGTTACTTTAAACTCTACTCAACCAAAGTCGAATGAATGCTTCAGAAAACTCACCTCCGAACCACTGTCTGCCTGCAGAAAGATGTTTCCTACTCCACAGAGACGCAATTCTGCTCACCAGAACGGGAACTCCGAAACTCCTCCCGAATTGCGACCTCATCCATGAAGCAGAAAAAGAGCTGAAACGAACTCGAAATTCGGCCAAAACGATCGTAACAGAAATTCTCGCATAGCAGTCCGCGAGCTTGTGAGAACTCCGAGGATGGCCGAAACAGAAACCCCGATCAAAAGCACTGAATCGAAGGCTTGAGCCACTGAGAAAAGGGAAGGGAGAGAGTATCCACGCAGTACCAAACCCTAATCCTTTGTCTGCGAGTGTCAATCCTGCATGCAGTCGCTTCTGATTGGCTCTGACAGATTATTATCAGACGTGGAATTATTGGAATTCATCGAATGAACGCTCTCCACGTGGCAGGGTCGTTTCCACGGCTCCTCTGGAGTCTGGACTGTTGCGCATTCGATGGTGACCTGGCGCCAAATGTACGAGCGCGGGAAATAGTATCCTTTACTGTACTTTCTTCCCTGACGTAATTATTCACCACTTTCCTCCTAGCCGTCATTAGGTCAAAATTATCTTGTAATTGCACACTTTCTTTGGACATTCTTTGGACATTTTGTATTGGCCCACGTTGTTTCCTCACCATTTTCCACTGCTTTCTCTAATGTAGAAATACCATAAACGGTTAAAATAAGGCAATTTAGCCTAAGATATGGAACACAATATTCATTAAAAGGGGAAAAAGTTTACAAAGTGAGACTTTTGAAGAATTAGGGTGGTCACCTAAATCTGAGCTCCAGCATTTTTTTTGGTACACATGGCCTCACATGAGAGGAGGAATTTGAGAGGGAAAAAATCTTAATGGCTCAAATTGAATTTAATACTTTCAAATCTCGTTTAAGGTGGCTATTTTGGATTAAGGTGAAATACAAAATGGTACACATGTTTTTCCCCTTTTAATGAATATCGTGTTATAGGGAATTTTTTGAGAAATTAAGCTCAATCTGTGAAGAAACAAGAATAAGAAAGAGTGCAAAAATAAATAAAAATAAAAAAATACTCAAGAATGAATATTTTATGCAATATAAATGTGGATTTAGGGTTTGGACCAATTCTAGTTTCATAAGTGCACCTTAAACGGCTACCTCTAGAACCTTGTTCCAAAACAAGTTCAAACCAATCAAATGCAAGGAAAGAGCATCTTTCTGAAATCTTTTTCAAAACCACCTCTTGTTAGTTTAAGAACAATCTACTCTGCCATTATCGGGCAGTAACCATTTATGGTTATTCTACCTTATATAATAATAGGATACGATTGCAAGTTATGGCAATCCTTTCATCCAATCCTTTTTCTGCCTCTGTAAATAATCATGTGTGGGTAAAAAAAATCTATATATGTAACAAAATTTGATTTATTGTGTGGCAATCCTTTTACCATGTACGTAAAAACCTACTTAAGCAAAAACTTGCGTAGGTAAAAACCCGAGTGAGAAAAATTTGTATGGGCAAAAATTGTATGCGTAAAAAACAAAATACTATTTACTTTGTGGCAATCTTTTTACCGCAATCCTTTTATTGCTTAGGTAAAGAAAGAAACATGCATGGATAAAAACTTTCTATACATGTAACAAAATACGATTTACTGCAAGGCAGTACTTTTACCGCATTGATAAATAAACATATGTGGGTAAAAACTTGCTTGAGCAAGAACCTACGTAGGTAAAAACTTGCGTGAGGAAAAGATATATGGGCAGAACATTGTATGTGTGAAAAACGCAAGTTCGGATAATAAAGAATGTAACAAAACTGCATGGGTAAAAAACAAAAATCTATAAAAAGAATTGCGTGAGTAATTGCTATGTGGTCAAAAAATCGTGTAGGAAAAAATAAATAATAAATTCACTACATGTGAAAACAGTGACATTCTTTTTATTGCGAGGGTAAAAAACTTTATAGGTATAGAACAAAAAATACTTTATTGCAAGGGAATGTTTTGTAAACAAAAAAAATGTTTTATTGTGAGGGTGAAGTTTGAAATTGGAGTGCTTAGATTAAAAAAATTAATTAATTAATTTTTTGAGAAGGAAATATTTTGCGTAACTAGGCCTAAAATTGTTTTACGTCCTGTTCGACCAACGGGTGCCTATATTAGTTCATGATAATTGAAAACAAGTTAGAGGACAATTTTCTAATTGTTCAACTTTTCGAAAATGTAGAAAATTGCAATCAAAAATATACATTTGGTATTGGCTTTCAATTAAAAGTTGAAAACAACAGACTATGAACTTACGTTTGGACTTAGTATTTGCATCAACCATCCTTAAAATCTGGATCGAAAATACAAAAAATCGAACAAGGTCAATTGAAATTTGATAAAAATGGACTAGACCAAAAAAACAAAAAAACAAAAAATTAATATTCAAGTGGCAACTTTCCTTGTTTATTGGAATTGAGTTTGAGGAACTATGTTTTGAGCTAAAAAAGTTAGATAGTGAAATGATAGATGTACTTATTTTTTAAACTTGAGCAAATTTGCAATCAAGAACTTAAAATAAATTTAAATATATCAATTTCAGGACGCCAGAAATAATTCCAATTATCCTGCCCCACACTAAACTACACTAATTCAAGAAATAAGTAAACTTGCTCGTCCCTCTAATAAGGTAGTTCGTATTAAATTAGGTGTGTTCACTATATTGTGAGTTACAACTCTAAATGACCTTGTGACTCAAGTAGCCAAAAAAACTGAAAGGTATGGTGAGCACACATCTCAACTAGTGAGAGTGTAGAGGATGTTGCATTAACCCTTGAATGACCGAGCAGCCCTTTGCGACCATTACAATATGGGGTATTTTTCTTGAATTTGGAGTGCATTCACACCTTTATTATATTTGAGATCAACAAAGAAGCTAGAATATAAATCAATGTTGTTCTTGTGAGGTAGTCAAGATCCCAATTTAAAACTTTTTGTTGGTAGCAAATGTCAGTTATACAACAGCGTGCATACTATGTATTATAGTAGCTCGGTTGTTCAAGGGTTAAGGTAGGAACACCCCTCACCGTTATTGTCCCCATCCCGACATTCACTAGTTTTTGTGATATCAGCCATTGACAATTAGAATTAATAATAGTTATGGGTGACAATGTGATGGTTATGGGTGATTGGCATGACAAGCAACAAGGTCCAATAAAGTTGCAATTTTGGGAAAGGTGACAATTGCAATTGTTGTCAAGAGTTACCAAAATGGGTACCCACATTTTGCTCTTTTGATCCTACCAAGGGCAAAGTGGCACCCAACTTCTAGCTTGAATGCAAAGTAGGGGGAGTAAGTTGTGGTTCCTAGCTCCTCAAGTTGCCTAAATGTGAGGTCTCATTAGCTACTAGGTCACACCTCAAATTGCACCTCACCTCACAAGCACTTTGACATCTTGAGATTTTGGCTATTCTTTTAAATAAATATCTTTTTTTACAATACACTTTTAGCACAATCAAAGTTGAGCTAAACTTTTTGCAAAATTCATCCAAAAATATTACCACTATATTGCAGTTGATTCAAATATTTTGGTGCACAAACCTATTGATTATTATGTAGAGAATTTGTGTTAAATTATGCAACAATGAACTTTTACATTAGTAGTTTGATGGTTTTGGTTTAAAAACATTAAAGACTTACTAGAAGTAAAATTCCAAAACTCTCCAATTTCATGTGTTTTATGTTTTTCTTTTTTTTGATAATACAAAGAAAAACAAATTTTATCCATATCTATAATAGAATCAACATTATGCCACTTAAATAGACTACTGGTGTCTTTTATATACAAGACATTTTATCTAGTTCAACTTCATAGTGTACTAGTCAATATTTTATAACTCTTATAGTTTTGGAATAATTGAGAAGTCCCACTATCATAGTTTACATTATTTGTCATTTTTCTTTTATTAATTAAATTATCTAAGCAAGTTTTTGCTATTTCAACAATAACACTTTCAAGATTGTTGTCACTTTTGATACCTTTTCTTATTTGTATTTTGTCACTTTTGATACCTTTTCTTATTTGTGTTTGAATGCTGTTATATTATTTTGGTTGTGCTTTTTTTACTTTCAAATTTGATTGTACTCATTTGGCTTATTTATTTTGGTTACGTTAATGGTAATTTTCATCTTGCTTTCTTATATTCTATATATCTTGCTGAATTCGACATTTGGTGGATATTTGTTTTTGCATTATATTGGTGGTGTTGTGGTGCATGCTTTACCCTATATTTTTTTAAATGATTTTTAAAAGGTTTGTATCTTTTGTATGATAGATTCAAATTAGGTTTGTATCTCTATGTTTTTTCATAATTGTTTTTTTTTGCAAAAAATATTTCTATTCAAATACTTGCTACAAAATTTAAGGTTTCAGTTTAAAGTCTAAAATTCAACTAATGCAAAAATCACATATACATTCAACCTTTGAAATTCAATGAAAAAAGCATCATCTTTGTGAAAGAGTCTCCAATTAACATTGCAAGCAAGAAAACCACTTTGAACTTTGAAGGAAACTCAAAAGGTCAAAACCAAATAATACATTATTATTTCTTAATGAGAATATTTATAAGTTTCATTTGAGTCCTGTGGCTCCAACAAATAATTTGGTGTTCAAAATATACTTCCCCTTGATATGAATCAAATCCATACGACAAAACCATAAATCAGAATATAATTTCTATACGTTAAAAAGGGTGAGTAAGTTATTTTTGGTTTGAATGGAATTTAAAACTCATGTTTTTTTTCTTTGTTTTCTAAAATTCAAAACGTTTACTTTTATATATTGATTTTTATAAGCTTGTCGTGTTATTCATGTATATTATTACATAAGTTTTTTTCAAATTCTGATCGATATTTTCAAATCTTTCAAATTCTTTGGTCTAATCTTCATCTCCTAAATATTCCAAGTAATTTTTATGTACACGGACATATCTATTCACCTTTAATACACAAATTTTATCATATGATACTTGTTTATAATGATAAAATTGAACAATGTAACTTTCACACAATAAACATGATCTTTTATTACATTTGACAGGATTTATGCAATACATATTTGCAAATTTGAGCTTTCTCAGTTTCAAAGCATTTACAATAATCGGTTGCACTTATTCAACAAGCATTGTAATTTTATACTTCCAAGACAAAGATTTTGTTCAAAGAGTACATCAAGTAGCTAATGCAAATTACAACTTCTTAACAAAGAAGATGCTTTATTGGCATTTATCAAAAAAATTGTTTGGTAATTAAATATAATCTCTCAATTGTGGATGCTAATACCTTGTGAGGTGTTTTCCTAAGTTTTTTCATTTAAAGAACAACTTTAACGATGGCATTTGAAAATTTTGCTTATTTCAAAAGCCATATCAAAATGGCCTTATTGCAATCATTTTGTGTTGTTATATTCTCAATTAACATTTGTTGCATTTTTTATGCCAAATTTTATGCTTTACCATCAAACAAATAGTTAAGTAATATAAATTGATCCACTAACTTTATTGCTACTTTTAAAAAAACTGACATTTGTGTTGATTTTTTTGTTGCAATAGTAGAGTTGAGAAGCTTCAAGGTAGAATTAGGGTCTCTGAAGAAGTTTGAATATAAAAAATCATCTCATGTAGTAATTTGTGAACTTATTGCAGCAACAAGATGGAATTTACCGTATTGTGTTTTTGCCCCAATGCAATTGAATATAAGGTTCCAAACGTACAATCAACAAATGCCCAAAGATATTAGTTATGTGATGGTGCTCAGAACCTTGGAAATGAAGACACCAATATTGAAAATGGATTGTACATTGCAAGCTAGAAATATTAACTTTAAAGATGCTATTATTGGTTTGATTGATTGATATAATGTGTCAATTTGAGCTGAAAATACACTTTGAAACAACATGTTTCATGGAGCAGATGCATTAAAAGTTTGAAAAGTTGGCATTTTTAGGGGAAAATTGAAAACATAGATCAACCTTTAAATGTATATATATTTTGAAAGAAAACCAAAAAAACATCAAATCAATGAAAAGTAACGTTGATTATCATGCCAATATAACAAGAAAAGGGTAAATACTTTGCAAAGAACATTGTCTACTTTACAAGGGTCCTCCTTTAGCTTGTTAAAATCTATTGAATTTGGTAATTGTCAAAATTATTATTAGCAAGACATTATTGAAAATTTTCAACCTTTGGTATAGATTGAACAACATGATTCTTTTTTGGAGTTTTATTCATGTTTGATGTTACAATATTGTCACTCACAAGTTGCTTCGAGTTGCTTTCAAAGCTCTTGAAAACATTTATTTTGAAGAAATAGTTGTTTCAATTTATATGATAATTACATGCGTGTAGTATTATGCATAAAATTAGAAAGTTTGGCAAGTTCAAAAACTTAATAATCTTCCAAAAAGTATAAGCTCTTGCAAGTTGCTTTTGAGCTAGTAACACTAGTAAAAGAACTTGCTCTAAACAACTTTTTCACAATGATTGTAAATGAGTCATAGCTGCATTTAACAACGCCAACAATTGTGAACATTTATAGTTGTTGTGGACTAGTCATTTTATACATGTTTTTCTATTAGTGTCATAAGTAAGAGCTTTTGAAAGATTTTAGCTAATTGTAACCATATGGTTAACACATTGTTTGTTATGTACTCATGGTAAAGAAGAAACTTATGTCAAATATCTCTAACTATGCAAAGGTTAGATTCCTAACAAAGGTTGGGAGGATTTTCACTTGATGTATTGAGAAGATTCTAGTCTAGCATTACTTCTAATTGATGATCTATGTTTTTTTAAGTTGTGCATTTAAAAAATAAATCACTAGCTTCCTATGTAATATGAGCAAAAGCTATACTTGATTTATTTTTGTCTACAAGCTTTTTAGTTAAGAATATAAAGTTACACTATATGTGTGCCATTTTGAAATATTTCTTTTGTTACATTGAAGACTCCAACATGTATGGTCAAGCTTATCTTAGTATAGAATTGTTGCACACCTTTCAAGTCTTTTGCTTCAATGTGAAAAGTTGCAAACATGAAAAAAATTGAAATATTAGAATTTTTTCAAAAATTTTAAATTCTATACTGCAAAGAACTAAGACATCTTTCAATATCCAATGAAAGATAGGCAAGTGTGCCAATTATATTCAAGTGTAAGAATGCTATGGTGTTCAAGTCATAACCTTTGATCTTATGATGTATTCATTTAACTTTTTGTTAATATAAGTAATATATCTAAAAATATCAAATAATCAAAATTTTCACTCTTTGTCCCAAAAAGCTCAAAGAGCATTGAATCTAAGGTCTAAAGTAAACAATTTCAATGTATGGCACCATGTAAATATAGTCTTCTACATACACTGGAAAGCACTTAAAGATAAATTGATTTTATCTTTGCAGTCATAGCCCTTGCTGTGTATCTTGACTTATCAATTCAACATATTTGAAAGTAAATTAAATGCATAATACCTTAGTCAAATACTAACCATTAAATAAACGTATCAAAATATGATTCTTGTTTTTTCAATTATACTGCACGTTCATTTTTACAAAAAAGTGTGAAATCAATTGCAACACTTAAACACTTGTTTAAAAATAAACCATTATCAAAAACATGACTAGTGAATTATATACAGTCAACATTAATCACAATCTATCAATCACATATACATAACTATAAAACAGGTTCTCATATAAACCACAAAAAAAAAAACCATTCAAAAAACTAGACCTCTAAGTAATTTGTATAATTTTATTTTATTTCAAAGATTTATTTATTACATTTCAAACATAGAAGTTTAGTGAATGGCTAGATACCTTTGTCAAATAACTCAAATAAAGCAAAAGCACACCAAAATTAATATTGTTTACTGAAAATCATGATACAAAGCTCAAGATTAAAGCTAAGACTAATAAGTCTTAAAATTGACATGCTTATAAGCTTATATATATGCACATTATTTATTCTTACATAAAAATGTGGGGGTTCATTGATTGAGGCATGTTGGGACTCCATGCAAGTTCCAGAATTATAATTCTTTTTGAAAATAAAAATGAATTGTATGCTTTATAAACAAGAATGAGATTTCAAACAAATCTAAAAAAAATTCCCCAATTTGGATAAGCTTCCATACTGGCCATCTAGCTCTAGAATTGGAAAATGCAAAAACAACAAAAATTTAAATTTTGCAAACTTGTTATTTTTGGTTAAGGTGGGTAGCTTGAAGTGTGTCCCCTCTCAAATAAAGCGTTCCACAAGTAGTTCATAATGGATATGAGGTGGTTCTTGAATGGGCCCTTCTTAGTCATAAAAGAAAAAATGTATTCTATTGCAAGAGCCAATCACACTCCTTGATTTTACCTCATCTCTTTATAAGTTGCAAGGGAATGGTTTATAAAAGACCTAGAATTACAAACAAGTGCCTACTACATAAAACTTTGAAAATTCATCAACACTTCAATAATGCTTCAAAAAATGTGAAAAACATTTGGCATCCATTTCTCTTTGTCTAAAATTGACAAAAAAATCTTCTTGTCTAAAAGGCCCATGAAAAGGCAAATTAACCCTTAAAGTGTTGCTTTTTGACCTACCTACCGTATTAAGTATTTGTATTTCTCAATTCTTGTCTAGCATAGAAATTTACCTATAGTCATTTAAAAACTTGGTAAAAAGATTGTCACCTCATCAAAGTTTTGTCATATTTTGTGTAGAAACAAGGTTACGTTTGAAAATGCATCTAGGTTTTAATTTTGGTTAGATGATGAAGCACTTCAAAGCACTTTAGTAACTTCTTTGAGTAAAGTAGAGATTTTGTCACAAAATTTTGTAACTTATCAAGGCAATCAATACTTGTCATATGTTAGAAAAACAAACTTCAAGCTTGTGTTGAACTCAACCCCTATATGCCAGTAGCACTATTATGTGGGGTTTGGATGATTTCTAAATAGTACTCACTCATGACAATACAACAATTTTCATCTAATGCTAGCTTTAAGATTTGCTAGAATGCATTTGCTTGAATATTGTTGAAAATTGTCTCACACAAGTATTCATACTTTTTCTACACAAGAAATTTCTTAAAAAACAAATCATCACGAATTGCCTTAATTGTGTCATTTTTGCAATTTGTATCTCCTCACTCTTGACCTGAATACAAACCACAGAAATCACATTTTTTGAATTTAATAAAATGAATGTCATAAACTCTAGTTTCTAATTCAATTTGAAATTTAGAAAATTCTCATACTTGAATACTTATTTCGACGTTGAATTTTGGATCTACAGCCACCATTTTCATATTTTCAAATCATAGAATGTTACGGAAACATAATTTATACCATAACATGTTCCACATCATAAATTTATACTTACAATGAACTCTCTAAATTCTTTTAGCTTATTTTGTGTACGATATGAATTGTTTTCACTTTTTCTTTGAAAACTCATGAAAATTTCAGATTTCCACAATAAAATCTGAAAAATTTATTGACTAAAAGAAAGAAGGGCGATTGCTTCTCTAGAAAATAAAAAAACAAAAAATTCATTCATATGTAGTTGCTGAATGGGCGCATACAGAGTGAAATACTTTGACAAGTAACTAACCACGGTGGTCATAGGCCTAGTGTTTTACGGCTGTTAGAGCTTAACCCCTAACCCCTGAGCGCCTCTGCCATTTTCACCAAAATCAAGGTTTTGGGAGACTTATAACTTTGATGCACTATATCTTAGTCAATTAGATGATTCACAAAAAGTGACCATTGAAAATAGTGGAACACTTACTTAAAAAATGGCTTACAAATTTTGGGAACAATTGATCATGGGAGATGGGAGATTATGACATTTGATCATACATCATGTGATGACAAAATCTCATTTTTTCGTAAGTAGTTGCATTTTGATAAATTTTTCAAAATTCTATAAGCCCTGGATTCATCTCAAATTTTGTGAGTAGCAAGATTAGATGTGAATGCACACATTTGTAAATTATTGAAGATTGCACTTCTTTTTATGTCAAGTTTTAGGGCTTCAAATTGCTATTGCACGTAAAACAATGACCAACACCGTCGATGATGGTTGCCATAATAAAGGTCTAGAACATGCTTGAACTCTTTGCCAACAAATTTCCCGCTACTACAAAGCACATACAAGGAAGCTTGCAAGGGATACTGACTGGTTGCAGCATGTAAAAAACTTCTTGCCACCACACTCCGTATGGTGTTTCACCCAATCAAATTTCTTGCAGAACTTGTATAACATTTGGCTTTCTTCGCCATTAATCCATTGGCATGGACAATTTGAATGTCTTCATAATTGTAGTTTATAGCAAGATAAAAAAATTAGATTTGGTGCCTCAAACAAGCCTTTGAAATCATGAGCGACAAGATCTTGTCACTAGAACACTTAGGGGTTAAACATTGAGCTGGTCACAGTGACTAGTCCAGCTAGAATACTCTACAATATTCAACAAATGCCTATCATTTACAATATTATTTTTTAAAATTGCAAAAGTCAATCATGGATGGTTCCCTCAAGAAAATTGCAGGAAGGGTAGCTTGGGACCTGATATTGTGACTTTGAATCTTCTCATAGTTTGAGTTACCTAAAAATATGAATGCATCTAATGCGATAGTTTTTGCTTCCATGATGGACCATGTGTTTATGGTTACTTCTAAAAGAATCAAATGAAAAATGGATTTTTTCTATAGTTTTTTCAGAGCTGGAGGACAAAAAACGTCCTCCTTTGCGTTTAAGGTAGGAACACCCATAAGTGTCAATGTCCCCATATGTCACCTCTGAAATTTTGAAAAATATGTGGAAGTGGATAGATGTAATGACAAGGATATACAACATGTGAACATGAATTCTTAAAAGTGGTTATGGGTGCAATGGCAATTTGCTTTTTAAAAATTCACAACTTATTTTCATAGTATCCAAATAATACATTCAAAAATACACTCATTTTTTTTCTGTTCCTAATAGGATCCTATAATTTGCTAGTTATTTATTAATAGTCATCATGTTCAAAACCATTAGTCTGACGTTTATGGGTGCTCCTACCTTACACAGTGAAAACTTCGACACGTAACTAAATGGTCATAGGCCCGATATTTTTTGGCGTTTAGGGGTTAATATTTAGAAAACCCGCTTTGACTCCGTCGAGACCTAAAGTAGAACTAGAACCTACTTGCATGGAACCTAAATCCGTGGGACACCTTCCCGAAGAGTCTGCTTTACTTCGTCCTCTTTTCAAGGGCCGCTCACACCATTGCTGCTGCATTTTGGACTATCATGAGACAGAGGGTGGCACTTCTTAGATCGTTTCGAAATTTGGTGTGATTATAGGCACTGTTTTGAGATTGTCCCTGTGTCGCTTACCAGTCGCCGAATGACTAACTTAGCATGGAGACAGTCGTCAGCAGAAAAAAAAAAAAAAATCTCAGCCTGTGCCTACTTCTTTAACCTTTTCAACGGCAACAGATCCATGCATTGTATAAGCTTAGGTGAAATTTTGTGATCCGGCTCTCACACCGTAAAGCGATCAGTGCTGACAACATTTGTGCACGGAAGAGGTCGATGAGTGCAAGTATTTTTTGAACTGTAGTGTCGGCGGGAAAAAATTCGAGCAACTCTCCTTGTTTTTTGAACTGTAGTGTTGACGGGAAATAATTTGAGAGAATCTCCTTATAAGTAGTGTTGCTACTGTCACTTTATATTCTTTTGTGGAGCGAATACAGGTTTCTGCTAACTTAGTTTAGAGCAGTGTTGACTGAGAGTTGTGGAGATATTTTCTTGTCAATAGAGTATTAACTAAGCTGACTGGCTATTATTTTGCAGTGTATTTCTTGAGAAGTTATTCGCTGCAGCTGAATGGCTGAATAATGTACTCGCCACAGACCGAATGAAAAGCACTCGATACAGGTCGAAGCATCGGATGAAAACTTCTTGCATCGGAAATACATTTTCCTTTCTCTTGCTGTTGCAAACAGAAGTCCGAACTTTCTAGGCCTAGTCAGCGCTTTATTATGACAGGGAAATGTTACAAATTAGTCTACACATATCACTTCAGCTTAAGTTGCGTTGAGTTATGCGGAGTTTGAATTAAGGCACTGTCACTATAAAATCCAGTGACTTAGATTTCACAACTCCTTGAATGTGCAGTTTAGCTTCAGGAGTGAAGTCCGAGGACTAGCGCCAGAAGATCCTCGTTCTGTTTTAAGAATTTTGCGAATATCTCAGGCGTGCAGCGTCAAGGACCTTGAACGTTCGGCAAAGGTATGGATCTGCTTGCCATGCCCAAGGCAGGACCACTGCACGGACTTGGAGAAATATTGAAGGACGGTTATGAGCTGACTGATCACGTTGTGGTTGACGAAAATCACACTTTTGACGGAAACAATGATGTTATAGAGAAGCTCATAACTGGATTCAAGATTTTCAAGGACGGAGTGTTCAAGTAAGCTTACGTAGTCCGTCATCTGAACTTTGCTCAATCCTTAGCAGCCTTGTATTTCAATCTGTTTAGTTGATGCACGTTATACAAGTAACAAAAGTTTTTATATCGCTAAATGTGTACATGTCCCCATAGCTAACATCAATTTCGGTAGTTTGGCGGATGTTCACCTCACTTACTAGCAATTTTCTAGACGGGCGGTTAGAAACCTAAACATGCTAAGAGTATTGTGCAGTTGAGCGTCACAATTTCGACATCTGAATCGCAACAACGAAATTGAAGTTGGCTGTAGATGTGCTTCACTGAATACCGATAACATTTTCTAGGTGAAAAGATTCCTAATGAACTAATGACGACTTCATCCAAATTTGTGATAGAGTAATTCCCGATCCGGAGTAGTGAATCATTTGTCAATAAAAATGTGGCATTTGATGTGTACAGACAGAAGCCAGACTTGTACGACAAACTTAAAGATGGACAAGAGCCAAAGGTAGGTACATACCCCGTTAATGATGTCATTGCAAGATCTCATTCTGGTTTTTACATGCAAATGTGCACTTTTTAAAATATTAGTTTTGCCTTGTTTTTAGATGATGTATGCACATGATTGAGTGGGTTCATATTTGCCTAGTTCCTGGCCTGTAGATAAGATCAATAGATTATATAAATTTTTGAGATTTTGTGCTCTGTCCAGTCCAACACGTGAAGCCAAATTCTGGCTATATTCTCAGGTTGTGCTTGATGCTTTTTCGCTATGTCCTTGGCTTGCAGATGATGATGATCACGTGCGCTGACTCTCGTGTTTGTCCAACAATGCTTCATGGGCTTGAGGCTGGTGAGGCATTTATCGTCCGTAACGTTGCTAACTTGGTTCCTCCATGCGAAGGATCGGTAATTATACTAATTTCCTCAGTTCGACCAATTCTTGAGACTGGATAAACTGCTTGCTTTCATATCTGAGCGTTGGAACATAATTTCCTTATGTATATATTTTGCTTCCAGAGTTAAATGTAATTAACATGCAAGAAGTTAGATTCTGCATCTGACATTACTTTTGTGCTCTCTCATTGAGTGAGGTAATTTACAGGGTAGTTATGACAACTAGCATTCGGAGCAGTATCCATTGCATTTCAATTTTCCTGATGCTTCAGATTCAGAAGTGAGATCTTTCTTCGATATTATCCCTACTCTGCATAAAGGAAATGAGCTGACCACGCTATGCTTCTTCTTTACTGCAGGGACAACATCACGGAACAAGCGCAGCTATAGAGTATGCTGTCACTGTTTTGAAAATAAGAGTACTCAACGGTTGCTCGACTTAACCCTAAAATCTACTGTTTGTGAGGATAGTTCAGCAAGTAGTCGATGACGTGATAATTTCTGACTCAGACTTCGAATTATGTGCAATTTACAAGCTGTCATCTGTGCTGTGTCATGTCATCTGATTAGGGCTCTTGTTTGTTCCGGTCAAACACCAAATTGCAACGGATTTCTTCTGCCACCCTTAATTGACTTTACATTCTGGCAAAAATTGACAGGTCGAGAGCATCATTGTGATGGGCCACAGTAGCTGTGGTGGAATCAAAGCTCTCATGTCCCGGGATGACTTTTCAGGGTAATATGCCTTCTCCTTTCTCCTAATTAGGTCTGAAAGGTATTCGGGGGTGATTTACACAATGATTATCATGAAGCTTTAGACTGTGACGCGCCACAATCTGACATCCTGCTCAAGATTCTGATATAGTCATGCACGTTGCAGAGATTTCATTGGGAGCTGGGTCAAAATCGGAACGCCAGGTAAGATAAAGACACTTTCTCTTCTAGGAAATAAGCCTTTCGAAGAGCAATGCAGCTTTTGTGAACAGGTACTAAGTTTACTAGTTATTAACCACTTGCCGCAATACCGGTATTAAGTGCACAATATCGAGGGTGCTGACTGGTGTAGAAGGCTAGTGGGTATCACCTATCCCAAATCGGCAGTATGTATGATGGTTCTCTTAATCAACTCTTGACGATATTATAGCTTCATGTAAAGAGCGACCTTTGTTATTTAGCTGCTTATCACTATTTCTGACTCCTTATTCTGAAACCACCAGGAAGCGGTCAATCTTTCGCTGGCCAACCTTTTGACATTTCCTTTCATTCAAGAACGCCTGCACAATGGTCGTCTGCAGATATATGGTATGCACTACGACTTTGTGAGAGGAAGGTTAACTAGCTGGAGAATCGTGCCCACTGAGAAACTGGCCGGAGTTTGAGTTCGTAATTAGAATCTTCTTCTTTTTCTTGTTTTGTAATTACGTTTAGTCATTAGGACTATTGTGTTGAAGTTGCTAGCTATGTATAATTTATACAGCGAAGTGAATCTCCCTTTCAATTTTGCTACGCCTCATTTATCCTTCTCATCGTCTAGGAGTGTCTTCCGCACTGCATTCTAACAAGGGTTGTTTTCAAAATCGATTTTTGCTTTTCATTATGTTGTCATTTCTGTATAGCTTTCGTTGAATTTTTCATCCACAATAGGGTCAAGACATGGCCCCCATATGTAGGAGTCACTAATCTCAAAACCTTTCATGCGGTAGAGATTTGGAACTGGTAGTCCTGACCTAATGGGGAAATTTTAAAACGGCCAAATCTCTATTACGGCTCAATTTTGGCAGTCAGAAACTTACCGATTGAATTGAAATTTTCTTCTCAGTATTAACATGCTAGCTGGTGACTGGCTAATCAATAAAGCTATTTGAAAAGGAAAACATCATCGGACAAGGGACTTTAGCATACGAGCAGAACTATCGCACATATGGATACGAGCAGATGTTATTCATAGATTTTATGAACATACAATGTCTACATGATTCGAAGATACCTAGATGACTTTGTGTTTCAGGAGATGCGCAATCATGCGAACTATGGTTCACAATCCTGTTTTCGATTGGTCAGACTCGGCCTCGAGAGGGTAAATTAAACAAAGTTGCATTTGCTACGGATGTGGTGGACTTTGTGTGCTAGTAATTCTTCAATTCTCTGTGAACTTCAAGTTTTTAGATCTCACAAAATATATTGTACCAGTTGTATAATTCCGCTTGAGCTGGTTCTTACAGGTTTATCTGATTGTAGGGTCAATGATGACCAACAACCTTGTTCTTAAACCGAGTGATCACACCCTTCTTCTCGTGGACTGGAAGCTCTCCGGTGGCCTTCATCTGTTCCACTTCGTCCACAAGCTCAGCAATTTCTCTTTTCCTAGATTCCTCTTCCATTGCTTTCCCCTGCAAAATCGCTCAGTTTCAAAATCTTGTAGATGATAAGAGTGGCCAATGTGGAATTCAGGAACTTCCTCAAGCACACGAAATGATAGATGGAAAAAGAATGGGGGAAATTACAAATAGGGGCATGAAAATGAAAAATATTACAAATAGGTTCACATTTTTGAAATAATTACATAAAGGGGTGCAATTTCAAAAGAATTTGTAAGTTTTTATAGATTTTTTTTGGTTTGGACATTGTTTGATCTAGATATACATCACATCAAATGTTAGCTAACTTCCATAAACTTAAAGGTCTTTCCAAATCAAGCCTAAATAAAGAAATTTTAGTAAAGGGGATGACAATTTTTAGAAAGACCTCTAAATTTTTTGGAAGTTGATTAACATCTGATGTGATACGTCTAAATCAACCAATGTCCAAACCAAGAAAAATTACAAATTATTTTGAAATTATACCCCTATTTGTAATTATTTTGAAAATGTGCCCCCTATTTGTAATCTTTTTTGTTTTCGTGCCCCTATTTGTAATTTCCCCCCAAAAAAAACGATCCGGGAGTTGATCAAGCCACGAGGTGAATTTTCTACCTTCTCTGCTTTGGCCATAGAATCAGCAATTGATCTTTCTGCCTGCTCGTGGACATGGGCTTTCACTTTAGCAGCCTCTTGCTTCGCATTCTCTACTATTTTATCGGCTTTTACCTGCAAGGACATTCACACTGCAGTGATCCAGACAACAGTTCTTGGAAACCCCAATGTTTGTAGGTACGCTTGCCACATCTATTCCATTTCACAGTACTCAATTCACGTTATCATTATTTTTTGAGATGATCTTAAATCATGCTATCTTTAATGAGATAAACCAGTAGCAAGACGACAAAATGTGTTCATTGTTTATAACCGAAAGGTTCATGATGTCATTTAAGTATCTACTTGAAACACAGACTAGCTCGTTACAAATTTTAGCTGTAGTGATGAAAGTAGAGAAACTCCTTTTCAAGATTTGTGAACTCCACAGAAAAATTTCATCAAGTTCTGAGTAACATCTCACAGCAACTTTGAAGGTATCCTCTTTCGCTTTTCCCATTATCTTGTCAGCTTTTGCCTGTTACATTTACAACCTCATGTTTCATCTTGCACCAAGATTAACCCTCTTCGTTCAACTAACTTAAAGTCAGTTTTCTATTGCAGGTTCTTATGATCCGAAAATCTTATAGCATAATTACAAATCTAGGTCAAGAAAAAACCTCGGCGTTGCTCTGAAGTTGTTCCGCACGAAGTTCCTCGCGCTTCTTCAGCTCGAGAGCTTTTGCTTCTTCATGCATTCGCTTCTTCTCTGCCAATGCCTGTGTTAAAAAAACAAGTGCGTTAGACATAGACTCCTCCCTTGAGTTTGGCATATGCCAGAAACGATGGAAACCGGCAAACAGAAAAAAGGAACTTACTGTCGAATTAATCAGCGGCAACAAATCAGAGCATGGAAATTTGCTGGTCTACGTCGGGCACACTTAGATTATTTGGGTTTAGGGAAAATTTCATGGATACCCCTGAAGTTTGCAATATTATCATAGATACCCCTGCTTTTTCAGAATTATCACAAATGCCCTTGGACCAAATTTTGTAGGTGTTTCTTTGATTGTGCATGTCACTTTTCTTATTCCTTTGTGCACATGCATAACAAGAAAGAAGTAATGTGCACACAAAGGGAGAAGGAAGTGACATGCACAACAAAAGAAACGCCTACATTTTCGGTCCAAGGGTATTTGTGATATTTCTGAAAAAGCAAAGGTATCTATGAAAATATTACAAATTTTTAAAGAGTATCCATGGAATTTTCCCTAGATTATATGCATTTGCCACACTTAGATTGTTTGGGTTTACTACACTTAGATTATTTGGGTTTACTACACTACCATCACCACATCCAAAAGTGGTAAAATTAGTATAATTACCACTTTGGAAAATTGGCAAAGTGGTAATTATACTAATTCTACCATTTTTGGATGTGGTGATGGTAGTGTAAGGTAGGAGGCTCATATTTTGCTCATGCTCTAAAATCGTCCACCTTCTCAAATGTACTACGTTTGAATAGACTGTTTTTCATAGGCTTTAACAATGTACAAGTAGAATACATTTGAAGAGGTAGACAGTTTTAAAGCCCTTTGCCACTTCAACTTCAAATTTTCATAGCTAATACCACAAAACTTCAAAAAAACATGAAACAACTTGGGTTAGAGGCCAATTCCTCTTGTCTTTCAAGGAAAATTTACTGAAAAATGTTTCAAGAACTTTCACCTCTCCCCAAAATTCAGTTTCAGCTGTTAGATGGTCGGTTAATGAGCCTCCTACCTTAGTAAACCCAAATAATCTCCTTGTGGAGAGGGATGATATGGAAAAGATGAAGCATAGTTACCTGGCCTGTATGAGCTCGAGCATTGACTTTGCGAATTTCAGACTGGAGGTACGCATTCGCTTCCACTTCGACTCGCTCTTTACGAGCCTGCGAGTATGCTTCAGCCTTCTCGTTAATCGACCGTGGTGTGCTGCCTGCGTCTGATTCGCTCAATTCTAGTCCGAAGTGTTCATCCCCAACTGGAATCTCGTCCTCATGAGATCCCGTGACGAAGCTTTTCACCTCCCCATTCTCACTCGGTTTTGTTACAACTTGTGCAGGGGGCGATGGTTGCAAATTTGGTTGCACCGTTTGGAGCACTTCCGTTGCCATCACTGAATATCCCCCTAAACTCGTCTGTCAATAAAACCACCTTCACAAGAAACAACATCACAACAACAACGCAAGGATGAGCAAACGCGTCAACACAATACAGTAGAACTCCTCTAAACTAATATGTCACATGTTTCAACACTACCCATCTCACTATAACCTCCACAAACCATTCAGTACCCACTCAATGTTAAAAAATATTAGTTTAAAGGAGTTCTATTATATTTGTTAATTTGGGAAAAACACTTTCTCAAAACAGATTTTGGGATACTGAAACTTTGCATTTTGTAAGAGAAGAATTTTTAGTGATTTAAAGTGAATTTTTGGATAATTCCTTCAAGAAAATATTCATCATTGATTGATGTAAGGTCTTCTTGAAGAAATTGTCATACAAGTCACTCTAAATCACCTCAAAACTCTTAAAAATGAAAAATTCAGAAGTCCCAAAACCGAGGATTTCTTCTAAATTAACGAATATCACGTAATATGCATTCTTTGGACCTTTGCAAGATTGACCACACGTTCTACCGAAGTAAGTAATCAAAAGTATTTTAAACGCCAAGTAAATTTATGAGTTTTTACAGGGAATTGAAACAAAAAAAAGAGACTTGGGCAACAACCTCAAATGTCGATCTGCGCTGACCTGCAGTTGAAAGGGGCTCAATTCAGGTGATAAACTTACTGCCGCAACCTTCGAGACAGAAAATTTCAAAAATATCACAAGCTTGATTGCTCTGGGACTAAGTTACACTCCATTGACAACGATGGAAATTGTGCTGATTAGTGATAGACCTAATGCAACGCAGAGATGCGTTGAGCGTAATGGAATAAGAAAGTTCGGCAGAAGGTGAGCGAGGAAGAGGAAACGGTTGCCACACGGAACTGCCAGGTCAGCACCACTCGTCCATCTTGCAAACTGCTCTGATGGGACTTGCTAACTCCTGCTTCGAAACCAGCCAGAGCATTTTTTTTGGCGAAAAAAAAGCCAACTGGCGACAGAGGCTACTAACCCGGGCTGCTCCCTCTATTTATTCTCTTCCAATTGCCTGTATGTTTTTGGAATCTGGCAAAGATTCGTCAAAAAAAAATGCCTTTAGATATCAGCATACTTTTAAGGGAAAATATCGAGAATAGGCCTGACAATTGGTCGTATTTCAAAAACAAGAGTTTGATAATTAACCTCTGAGCACCCAGCACAAGTTCACTCAAATCCAAACCTTTTGGAACTCATTCCAATCAAACTTTTACCTAAAAGAGATCCACAAAAATTGACCGTATCGATTGGTAGTGAACATAGGCTCGGAGCTTCAAAGAAAAAGGCACATCCTTTCACCGTACCATTGAAAAGATTATAACGGTCAACCGAGAGGCCATAATATGGCCCCTTAGGCGCTCAGGGGTTAAAAAATATCAAAAATAGGCCTCATCAGGGTCTGAAAAATATTTGAGTTGTTTTGGTGATTTCCTTCAATTCCCAAACAAGTTTATCATAGAACTTTTTTGGTTGTTTTCTCTATTCATACTACAAATATAAAAGAATAGATTTTCCACCAATTTACCAAGGATTTTTTTTGGTTATATTCTCCATTTCATACTATAAATATATAAAAATAGATTTCCAACCGATTTTTCAGCCAATGTTTACAAACCGCAAATGGTTTTTTCTCATTTCAACCATTTTTTTAGCCAATGTCTACAAACTGCAAATGATTTTTTCTCATTTCAACTGACTAGCTTTGAACTAACTGCCGATTTTTCTCAAGAAATAGAGAAAATAATTGAAAAAATTCCTTGACAAACCGGTTTGGAAATGGAAGGAAATTACCAAAAAAAACTCAAGTATTATCCGGACTCTGATGAGGCCTATTTAAATTTTTGCCTGTTTTTGAAATACGGCCAATCGTCAGGCCTATTTTTGATATTTACCCTACTGTTAACCGGGTAGCCAGCTAGGTATAGGTATAGGATAGGGGTGTTAAAAGAATCCCTATTGTTGCGTCGTTCTTTAGTTCTTTCTCACCTGTTGTAACGGAGATATACAGTATATAATCATTTTAGGTCCTGGTGGGGGTAGTCCACAAATCACAGAAAGCATAAAAAGTAAATACAGAGGCTGTGTATGCATGATCGACCACAATAAAAAAAACAAGCACGTGAAGAATCATTTAAAAAACTTGAGCAGCAAGAATCAACTGATTCTTCAAATGTTTCAAGTGCACATTGCAAGCAAATATGAAAAAGTTTAATATTGCAAACATGTACAATGGATGACCCACATTGGGTTGACTTGAATAACTCATGCAAAGACCACCACAACCAAGTGATGCTCTTGCAAAAAGGAAGATTTTATGAAAACCAGGTCCTTGAGGTTGAGTTTCGGTTGTTCAACGGTTCCGAGGACAAAAAGATTGAGTTGGTTAACTTCTAGAATAAGCTCTCAGTGTGCAATTTGACTTAGCAACTACTATCGGCATATCAACAAATTCAATTTGGACCATACACCAAGAAACTAGAGCAAGTGTGATTGATATTGGCTTATATTTGTTCTTTGCCTGGTTGTAAGTGGGTTTGATTTGTAAATGGTCATTTTTCCATGTATCATAGATACAACAATGACTCATTTAGCGTCCATTGCAAAGTCAACTTTAAAAAAAAAATTGGAATGGCTAACAAATCGAATCAGCATCATATTACCATTTATTTATATTACTAAGCATTTATTTATATTACTAAGTGGGAGCCTAATCCTTAGTGACTTTGTGTCCTTTTCTAGAACCCTCTAGAAATTTTTGGTGAAAGTTGAAGTAATAAAAAATGCCTTAAATACAAAACACCAAGCACCCTCCAACCATATTCTTTTCCAAAATCTTTTAGAATTTTTTAGTGGAAGTTGAAACAATAAAAGCTGCCTCAAATGTAGGACACCAAACACCCTCCAACCATGTATTAGAAAACCAACAAAACACCAAGCGCCCCCTAGCAATGTATTAAAGAACAGCATTGTGACAAAGGCAATTACTACTTTTGGTTTTCAAAACAAACCAAAATGATGGTGCATTAACCCCTAAAGGACCAAGCAAAGTTTTCACCAAAAACTCTTCAAAATTGCCATTTTTAGAGCATCAACCAAATTTGAAAACAAATTTTTTTTTTGCATTTATGACCATAGGATCTTGTAGAAGAATAGTTTTAGAAGATGTGGAAAAAAATACAGAGTTTTCCACCTCATGGATTGGAAGATAGAATGGTTTGAATATTCAAAAACGTCTTGTGAAAAACTAGGCAGCTACTCTTCAAAAGGTGAAATTCCTAAGGAAAAAAGGCCATGTGGGTGGTGCTTCTCTAAACTCCTTATCCCACCTAAGTAAAGTACATGCCAAAAAAGTTTCAAATCATTTGGAGTTGTATAACATATGGAAAAAATTTAGTAAGTAAAAAGAAGTAGAGAATAGTTCAAAACACAAAATTGTTAAGAATTTAATTATGGAAATGAAAAATGCCAATCCCAATGGTCATAATGTTGTCATAAACAACATTCATCCTTTGGTTTTGTTTTTTTCCAAAATGTTGAAAATTGAGTAAAATAAAGGACTTTGAATTTATTTTGGAGTAGAGAATCCATAATTGCCCGCAAACAAAAAATCCTCATAACTTTCATCTTGTTGATCCCAACATAATGATTCAAAGCTTCCTACATTCACATAAATCTCCTAAACCCACTTAAAAATTTTATTTTTGAAAAAAGCGATTTCAAAAATCTGCCCAGACTGCTTGCCAAACATAAAAAACAACATATTATGCCATAACTTTTTATTCATAATTTCAAATGTCATGAAATTTAGTGCATATGAAAGACAAACCTTGTCCCCAAATTCTAGTAAAATTTCAGCCTAAAATATGAAAAGCTCCAATCACAGGTACCTGCCCAAAATCGCTATGTTTTTAAAAAAAGGGGTCTGGTCCTTTAGGGGTTAAGGTTAGATTCTAAACCAATTGTGAGATATTGATTTTTTGCAAAATTCATTAAGATTAGACTCTAAATTAATTGATTTGTAAGAATTTTTTTTGTAAAGTTGAATGTTGCATTACCCATACATGTCCAACTCACGCAAAGCGTGTGCCTATATACTAGTATGCAATAAGCTCATCAATGTCCAAAAATCAATGGGAATATACTTTAGCCTCTTTAACATTGAATTCTCTTATGTAACATTCTTTATTCTTCCAACACATTCTAGTTTGTAGAGTATGTAGTTTAGAATCTAATTATTTTATACTCTCACTCCCATAATCTAATTTGTCATTAATATGAATACAAATAAGCTTTCGCCTACAATTCCAAATATATCATTGATGTAAATTACTTTTATGTGCTATATCATATTGTCACAACAGTACTAAACTCTAAGTGGTAAATACAATTCAGTTGTAACCTTTAATCCCTAACTGTAAAGCTTTAATTTTGAGTACCATTCGTTAATATCAAAGTAATTTTTGAAAATTCAAGTGCTCATAGTATCTCCCAATAAAAGAGGTTTGAAAAAAACTATAGCAAGAAACTAGACCAATAAACAAATGGTCAATTTACATTGGGAATCGAGGTTTTCAAAACCTGGGGGCCATTTGTAGCAACATTTAAGCTCACAAAGTTTCAAGAAAACAAAAATTCAAATTATTCATTATAGAAGAAGAGCATATTGGGGACTATCATGTTCAAAAGCTTCTATGTGACAAAGTTGATGCCATAACTTCAAGCTTTGAAATTTAAAAAGAAAGGGGATAAAGAAAAAGACCAAGTAGTTGTTGAGATATTAGCCTTGTCTTGTTATTGATTTATCAAAAAAATGATTTTTATGAAAACAAACTCATTGCAATGAAAGTCAATTGCGACTGCAAGGAAACAATTTGGTTTTTTAATTCCATTAATCAAATTCTTGGAGTTGAGACCATGTCATATCTTGTTTTGCAAATTAAGTTATTTTCCTAAAGATCAACTTTGATTCCCAATGTAAGGGCTTTGGGGTTGATTTTATAAAATTTGAGTTAGTGGCAAAATATAATATAAATTTAAAAATTTAAATTACCAGTAGAAAAACGTGTCTTAAACAACTAATTCACAATGATTGTTCATATCCACATTGTCATTGTGGACTCATCTAAAATTATTGTGAAATAATCGTTTAGGACATATTTCCTACTTGTGAATGTTTTTGGCAAAATATTTGTTTGAACTTCAATTCAAAAATTAGATTTTTGTTTTTACTAAAACCCAACTTGCAAAATCATCCATGTAGACATTTCTAAGTGAACCACTACTCAAAGCTTGAAGTCCCATTTGTCAACCTCTCAAACCAATCAGATTTTTGAGAACTCTACTAAAATTTGAGACACAGTGTGCACTACCCGGCCTCAAGGCAATATGAATTATGAGTCAATAATGGGTGCTCACCAGGGTTTTTTTTTTTTTTCCTCCTGGCACTAGATTTGATGTTCATAGATTCCATTATAATCAACAAAATTTCATCCCTCCAAATATCCTCCTCACCCTAAAGGGCACATGGGGTTTTATTGTAGATGAACATGACAAAAAAAAAAACCCTGGTACTCATATCTCCAAGCCAACCAAACAGACCATGTGGAGGCAGCAAAGAAAATGTAGCATCCATTGGGACAACTAAAACTCATACCGTTAGCATGGTGACAACCAATGTGCAGGGAGATTTTGAGCTTTTTTAACTAAAAGTCTATATTTCTCAATTTCATCCGGTTTTTTCAATGGATGCATCGGCTATTCTCCATATACCTACACTATAATTGAAAGTTTTCCAAAAACTTAGTATATTTTTATTCAATTTATTTAAATTTCAATCGACTTTTTGCACATTTTATTCGGCTGACCTTTTATTGTTTCTGGCTCTCCCCGTTCATTGGTGACGACAAAGACTTGAAAACCATGCATTGGTACACATCAATGAACAAGGTGTGGTAGAGTTCATTGTCCTAAAGGACCTCAAAGATTGAAAGCTCATATTAGGGATTTCAAACTTAGGAAAAACAAAAAAAATTGAGTTTTTCTTGTAAATATAGAAGAATTCTCATGCAAGGTCAATTTTTCTCATGAGAAAATCGAAAAGTGCAAAAGTTCAAGCATGTGCTTTCTTGCTTGAGAAAATAAGAACATTGGGTCCTCTTGTGTAAGAAAAGGAGGAAATAAAGCAAAAAACAAGCATTGAAATCACAAGTGACAAACCATATATTTTTCTTACAAAGATGAGCCGAGAGAGAAACAAATTTACCTACAAAATGTACCAAGATTTGGAATCCCCTAATTTCCTGAGGTTGAGGTAAGGAATCCTTTCTAAGAGTCCCTTTGTTGTCTAGATTCAATAATCACCCATTTACAATACAAGTGTCACCCAAACTTGTTACTTGTAAGAAATGATCAAAAACCACTTCTTATGTTATAGCATACTAAGAAGGGAAGTACAAATTTAGTGCTACGAATCCACCTCCATCAAACTCCAACAAACTCATACCTTATACATACGGTACCCTAATGTTACACATTTTTAGTATGCTACAACCCCCTCAAAAAATGGGGGACAAAACCTCATTAAACATACATTTCCATTCTAACAATGGAACCCACATTATAACCCACTTGAGCCTCCAAATTGGCAAGCAATTCTCCTTCCTCGGAACAGAACCACCTTCGCTTTTGGAGCTCAAAAGCTCCAAATGTTTCATAACTTGGACTGCATCTATTTACAAATGTTGGAGCAATGCCACGGTCAACAACAAATGTGTATTGTAAAGTGGAGACCTCCCACATTGCCAAGGATCCAAAGTTAAAATGCTACCTGATCAAATCACACACCTATTGTATTGTTAGAGAAGAGCAATTGAGAAAGATCTATAGTGCTACTAGAAAAATGTATAATTGGGAAACATCTACATCCCCACAATCTAAAAACACCCATGGACCGCAATCCACAAACACCTACGCACCGCAATCCACAAACACCTACACCCCACAATCCAAAAACACCTACACCTTGCAATCTAGAAAAACCTGCACCTTGCAATCCAAATACATCTACATCTTCAATCCAAAAACACCTACACCTTGCAATCCAAAAACACCTACATCTTCAATCCAAAAACACCTACACCTTGCAATCCAAAAACACCTACACGCTACAACCCAAAAACATCTACGTTTTGAAACCCAAAAACACACACACCCCGCAATCCAAATACATCTATACCTTGCAATCCAAAAACACCTACACCCTAAAACCCAAATACATCTACACCCTCCAATCCAAAAACACCTACACCCTCCAATCCAAAAACACCTACACCCTCCAATCCAAAAACACCTACACCCTCCAATCCAAAAACACCTACACCCTCCAATCCAAAAACACCTACACCCTCCAATCCAAAAACACCTACACCCTACAATCCAAAATCATCTACCAGGCATGCTTCTACGCTCCATAAATGTTGCAAACAAAATCCAAAGAGAGGCGCCCGTCTTCGATTCACCGACAAGAGCACGTAAAGAATTCTACACTCCATAAATGTTGCAAACAATATCCAAAGAATGAAGGCGCCCCATTCTTCGATTCACTGACAACAAGAGCACGTAAAAAAAATTTGACCTAAAAGTGGGGGTTTGGGTTTCCAAGCGTACCGGAGTCAGAACTCGTAGCCATCCCCCCAGACGGACCGAGGCTTCAGCAGCGGCACCGCGCCGCGCTCGACGGCAGCGTCGACGTCGAGCGAGTTGCGAGGCGCGGACAGCCCATCCTCCAGTTCCAAGGACATGCGACGCGTCCGGAACTTCTCCTCGAACGACGTCCTGGGGACGCGTCGCGAGATGGCCTGGATGGTCATCTCGTAGTCCTCGCCCTCGTCGCGGTGCGCGTACTCCTGCCGGTGCCGTCGATCCCGCAACCGCTCGTGCAGGTCACCCGACGACAACGCCGCCGCCGCTGCCGCTGCCGCCGCCGTCGCCGCAGCCCAGGCTTGGTCTCGCGAGTCGTCGTCGTCGTCGGCGTCGGCGTCATTGGCCTTGACGCTCAGATTCCAGAGATGCGCTTGGCGATGGCGCCCCCCGAATCGGTGACGATTGCGGCCACTGCTGGCCTTGTGATTCCTCTTGTCCTTGTGCTCCACACTCGAATCGTGCGGTGCCACTTGCGATTGCAGCTTTTGCAGTCCGTGGAACAGAGCTCCGTCGAGATGCAGCGAGTGTAACAGACTCTTCCACATCGTGTGTTGGTTTGAAACCCCCTTGGCTGGCTTGACGTATCGCTGCAACTCGAAGTTCGAATCATCATCATCATCATCATCGTCGTCCTCCTCCTCCTCGTGTAAAAACCTGAAGCAAAGTCATGGTTAATAATCGCCTGTAACCCTAAAACCCTCACACAGAGCTTGAGTTTTTTGAGCGGAGGATCAGTTTAGGGTTTCGCAAAGCGCAATTCTCACCTGTTACGCGGGATCTCCGTGTTCGGAGAAAACACAACCACAGCTCCGGCTTCGGCTTCGGCTTCGGCTGATTTGTCTTCGTTGTTGTTGTTGTCGTTGTCGTCGTCGTTTTCTTTGTGTGTGTTAGGATGTGAAGCTTGGTCTAGGGTTTTGAGCAGCGAGTCGAGCTCGAAGGAATCGAACAGAGTGCTGCCAGCGTCCCAGCGGACGGCCGCGACCTTGGGCATGAGAGACCGGTGCGCGACCTCGTGTCTCATCTGCGCCTCGATCTTGAACCGGGAGCATCGCCGCACACCGATGTTACAATGGCTATGGTTGTGGCCATGGTTGTTACTACTACTGCGACCGTCTCCTCCGCCATGGTGCTGAAACACCGCCCACGCCACCGCCTTCGTCGTCTCCACGTTGTGCTGGATCTCTGTTGTTGTCGAATGCTTCGACCTAATCTGGAGCCGGTCGTTCGAGCCGAGTTGGTAGTTGTGGTGGTGTCCCCGAGGTTGCTTGTGCTCTCCCCGAGACGACCACATGTCAAGCAGACTCGGACGTGTACGCAAATGCATCACTCACCACCGGGGCTATAACTTTACTCTACCCCTTCGTACTTCCTCAGCTCTTACAGCTGAGATTTAAACCCTCAAACCCTAATCTAGCTCTCATCAGTATCATTCTGATTTCACTGCAACAACGACATGAATCCGAATCCGAATCCGAAGCGCAACAGGCACAGCAGTTGCATCATCAACTAAGCTTAGCGAGTGCCGAGAATGAAGGCGATTTCAACAACAGCACAAGCAATCCTCCAAGTCTCGGTGACAGGAGCCTCATACTCTGAGGAAACCAAAGCTTCCGAATAATCCTCTAGAATTCCAGTACAACGGATCGACGTGACCGCAGCGAATGTCCGAGTCCAAAAACATTTGATTCAACCCACGCAAGGAGAGCAAACTACGAGTTTGGGCAAATTTGGGTTCTCCTGGAGCTCAGAATTTGCACAGGACTGGATTTGCAAGCAAGCAAGCAAGCACGACGGTCTAGATCGATCAGGTGGCGGAATCGTGCATGCATGGCAGTCTCGAAGAATGCGTTAAAGCGGTCGGTCACAGCAAACCTTGTGAAGTTCAGTAGTCACAGGTCATGTGGTAGCAGCATTCTCCGGTTTCGAGCTACTACAGCATGTGCTGCAACTGCAACTGCACGTGAAGAAATCAGGAAAACCAGGGCCAGGGAAGTGTGAGCACATAAGCAGAATTTGTTGCTGGATCTGTCGGATGACGTCGAGCTGGAGCGGTGACAGATGAGAGAGGTGAGAGAGGTGAGAGAGATGAATGAGATGAGAGAGCGAAAGGGAAAAAGAGAGAGTGCAAAGGGTTGCGTAAGAATGCGAGGGAGGGAGGGAGGGAGGGAGGGAGGAATTCGCGGGGTGCCACAAGAAGTGCAGAAAGGGGTGTGCAGGGAGCGTTGGCGGTGCTGAGCCACATGGCGATGCGGCTGCTACCAAACAAAACAAAGCGAGAGGCTGCGATGAGCTAGCCTTGGTTTTGGGCCTTGGCACCGGCTAAAATCCGGCATCTCCACTACCAACTGGTTTTTCACTGGATTGCATCACATATTTTCTATATTTATGTTGTAATATTTTAATAAGATTTATTTTTTTGGTGAATTTTGAGTGGTTAATCCAGGGTTTAATTTTCTAGCAAATTCTGACAAGTTTTTTTCAGTGCTTTATCTTCCCTCCGGAAATACTCCACTATCAAGGGGATAACGCAGCAGGAATTTGTTATAAAATTAAACCCCAGTCAACCCCTTCTAATACAACCAGCTTTTTGGTAGTTTCAACCGGCAAAAAATACACTATAAGGTCTAGTTTAGACCGGGACGTTTAGAGATAGTGGACAAAAGCCATTGTCCTGATTGCTTCATCTAGTGAAGTTTGGAGGGGAAATTGTCATGTCATCATGGATTTGTCTATTTGGTGAATGGTTTCACATCAGGCATTGGACATCCAATGGAGGTGTAGTTTTATTCCTTCTACTCTCACTTGACATGATTTTGTCTTTACCTCACATGAAGTGAGAGGGGGTGTTTTGTCTAGTGGACAAGATTTGAGGTCACCTAGGGAGGTGACCCCAAATTTTGTCCACTACAAGTCTCCAATTTTGGCAGGAATGGGTGATGACATGGACTCATAGTCAAGTGGATGTATCCCTCCAATGTAAATGTTGTAATAGACAAAACCATGGGATTGACCAATAAGAATGCTTATTGTTTTGTCTTATCGTTTTGTCTAATGCATGTGGACGTCTTGGTATGAATTGAGCCTAAATGTTGGTTCTCCCTTGGACATTGAACGGGATCCAATGCTAACTAGATGAGATACACTAGGACCCACAATTAGGGTTCATTTTCTTTGCAAACTTTTACCTAAATCTCAATCCAAAGTGTCAATAACTCCCATTGCATTTTTTTTAAATGGGGTGAAAAAGTGGATGAGATCACCAAATCCTTTCCCAGCAAGCACCAAGTTTGCCAAAATTTGAATGATGCTATTAATATTAGTAAACTTTACGAATGAGCATGTACACATTGTTGAGTCTATATGAGTTTATCCAAATTTTTCTTACCTGCTTGCATTCTTTGGGTGCGGGTTGCTCTACAATGACCAAAACAGAAAAGAATCCTAACCACAAGGGCCTGGTATACTGCCGTAACCACACGTCCTTGTTTGTGGGGCCAGGATGGTAAAGCTCAGATCTTTCACATTTAAGAAATCGTGCTCCGGGGTATGAGTATAGAAATTTACTACCAGGAGGTTGAACTTGGGAATTCTAAATTCACGTTTAGATTCAGAGATCCTCAATTTGACTTTTTACCACGAGATAGAATTGACCAACTACTATTATAAAAAGAAACAAATTTTCTACTTTTGTTTGTAAGGAAAGGTTGATCCTTCCACCCTGGCCCCAGAAACACGAGTGTACAGTAATATCAAGCTCACATGAGGGTTGACCTCTATTTGGATGAGGGGTACTCATAATAACGGATTGTTGGATGAATAAGCACTTTCTATAGTAGTTCTATCCAGTTTGCTTGAACCAGGATTGATTAATTCATTCGTTTACTGTAGAGGGTGCCAGTGCCTCGACCAATGATAAAAGAAGACCGAATTCCCGGGCAGGGCTGCCATGGTGGTCCAGACTCCAGTGCGTCCTCATGTTGTCGATAAGCATCAGGGCCCCAGTTGTCCCCAGAAGGGATCATAATTGTCAAAGGTTATCATTGCTGCCCAGGTTGTCGCACTTGGTGGGGAATCTCCAAGCTCTCGCCAGTGCCAGTGCCACCCTACGGCAGGTAGTATAGATTCCAGACCTAAGAGCATCTCCACCGGATGGCTCCAGGGAAATGGCGAGTCTTTGGAGTCACTATTCACGATTTGGACCTCCACAGGTGACATGTTTAACAAACTTTTTTGAGCAGCCTTGCCAAATTGGTTTCTGGAGACAGTGAGCTGCCGGGAGAGTTTGCATTCTCAGCGCGCTGAAATATTGCCAGTTAGTGTATTTTTGGGGTGTCGGCAAGTCGTGTGCCGTTGGATGGGTGCCGCAAGACACGGTCGTCCACGAACCACAGCTTGAATTAGGGTCTTAGATCTGATAGCGCGTCAGAGGGAGAGGCATGGGTGGGAATCTCAATAATTCCTTGGCCAAAATTGCTACTCCGGGGCCCCTACAGCTCATGTGGCAAGTTGAAAAAACGGCCAACTAATGGAGATGCTCTAATGTATGCTAGCTCAAGGCCATGCCACACCAACATTAACCCTTGAACGTCGAGGCCGGTCACCGTGGTTGCACTAGTATAGTGTATACCCCGCGGACGAAAATCGTCCGCCTTGTCGTTTAAAGGTTAGCCCCTAAGCGTCACAAACAAAAAGACAAGTTTAGGAGAGCGTTCTAAATAAAATGAATTAACTTGGAGTGTAAACTATCATTGAAAAATTCACCAAATAATTGTTTTGGCAACTTCCTGACAAGTGCAAATTTGTAATTTTGTGGAAATCTACCATACAAATGCAAAGATACTAAGGTTTGATGTCTGGGTTATTCTTGGAATCTAAATTTAGAAAATGTCTACTATGACGCTTAGGGGTAACTTGCCTTTTGTAAAAATAAAAAACAACCGGGTGGCAATTTACTTTTTTGTGTAAAAGTAGGTTCTTTGAATATTTACACTTGGCTTTCTAGTTGGTTCCAAACTAGCAGTTTTGATGCCAAGGTCACACAAGCCAAAACTACCGGTTTGAGATGGAAGAAGAAGTAACTTGTATTTTTGGAAAACTAGGGGACAATTACTTTTGCAAGGTTTTCATCTACTATTCTACAAAAGATTACCTCTCTATTGTTTTAGGACAAGAGGTTTGAGAGGTTGGTTTGTGAACTCTCAAAAATGCTAGTTTTGAACAGACCATAAAAGTGGGTGTAGAAAATCAAAGAATCTACTTTACATACAAGTAAATGTCACCACCTATTTTTTACAAAATGCTAGTTTAGTTTGGTGTGGCCTGGCCTTGAGTGTTCACAAATTGGCATCTCCGACCTCCTGCATTGAATAGTGGAGGAATGATGATATTTTGCAAGCGTAAACAATGAGCCATGAATAGCAATTCAAAATTCTATGAGTAGGAATCAATTTTGAACTCAAAATCAATGGAAAAACTAAAAAACAGTAAATTTTTCAAGAGGTTTGAAATTTTAAAATGATCAGTTAGAAGGCCCTCTGTAAGGTAGCAACATCCATAAGCGTTGCGTCCCCATGCCCGTCACTTGACAGTGGCAGGGCTAATCAATAAAAAAACAAATGGTTGTGGGTGATTGAGTGATGGTTATGGGTGATGAAGTGATGGTTGTGGGTGACTAGCATGAGGTTTTGAGTACCCATCTCACTATTTAAGAACCAACAAGCTTTGTGATTAGCATCTCTTACACATGGTTCCTACAATTTCAATGATTTTGGACTTTGAAAAATCTTTTTGAACAAATGCTTGCAATTGGAACCTTAAAGTTGATGCCAATATTTTTGGTTTCCATTTCCTAACTTATAGTATTTTTTTCAAAGTTAGTCAATTATTTTACCTACTCCAAAACCCTTATTTTCACGCTTATGGGTGCGCCTACCTTACATGGTTACATGTGAACTTTAGTACTCTAACAAAAATCCAAGCTCTTGGCTGATGGCTCACAAATCCTTACTGACAATAGAGAGTTCTCCAATGGTGGAGAGGTTTTCTTTAGTAAAAGTACTAATGAAACTGTGAGCAACGTGGTTGTCCCCCAATTTTTCTAAAACACAACTTACTTCTTCATTTGTTTCAAAGTGGTTGTTTTGGCTTGTGAGTGTCCTTGGCAGTTGGCATCAACAAGGCAAATAGCATAAGTTTTGTAAAGGACAAGTGGCAGCGTAAAGATTCCTCAAAATTTTACACTCCTCTGATTGGTCTATTTCAAACCAGCGGTTTTGAGTCTTTAGAAACTATTGTCTCAAATGTTTTCCAAAGTTCTAAACTGCTGCGCTTGTATGACGGAAAAATTATATTTGGTAAAAGATAACATGGGACCTTGGGCAAAGTGGTTGTCCCCCAATATTCAAAAATAGATTTTACGTCTTCCTCCATTCCAAATGGGTTGCTTTCACCTATACTAAATATTGAGCTTAGATTGCCCCACACTAATTTCTCAACATTGTACACTATATAAGTATATATTATTGTTTTAATAATTTTCATCAATAAATACTATAATAAATATTTCAATGGCTTGGCAACAATAATAAAGTTACAAAAAACAAAAAAAACTAGTAGCATCCAAGTGGTGAACCATGCAAAATTCAAGTATCTAGATAATTGCATGTGCCTCTAAGTTGTCAAGTGATAACTCATGAGGTAACCTTCCAAGGTAAGGCAACATAATTGTTAAATCAACCTAAGGGCATCCGCAATGCACCCGGCAACACTCCTGGCAATTAAGTCCAATCTATTAATGGACAATAAATTTTATCATAAATTTTTAATGATTTGAAGGGCATTGAAAATATTGTTGCAAAAAAGTAATAAAACTTGGGTTTGGACATTGACTAATTTAGATACATCCCATCAAATATTAGCTAGCTTCCAAGAATTTAGAAGTCTCTCCAAATCAAACCCAAAAAAGAAAAATTCATCCAAGGGGACGGTATTGGGGTGTCAATGTACCATCCCTTTGGCTGACTTTTCCTCTTTAGGTTTGATTTAGAGACCTTTAATTTTTTTAGAAGCTGACTAATATTTGATGGATGTATCTAAATTAGTCAATATCCAAACCCAAATTTTATTACGTTTTCACAATAATATTTTCAATACCCTTCAAAATTCAAATCAAAAAAATTTAGATAAAATTTATTGACTATTAAAAGATAAAACTTAATTACCAAGATTGTTGCCTAAAGTGATGCCGGGTGCATTGCAAATGCCTTAAGTACAATTTTTAGTGTAAGTGGCCGTGGCAATAGTCAACCTGAATAGCAAGGTCAGCCGGTCAACGATTGCATTACCAATACTGTACACCCAACCACCCACACTTCCACAATAGGGGGTTTCATATATGACATTTCACATCAATTTTGTTCATGAGAACTAGATTTGTGAACAATCCGGCCAAGTCACTCCATGAACAAACCATGACAACCTCATGGGGAATGTTCACTTGTTCACAACCACTTGTTCATAGCTTAAGGTATGTACAGTTGAGTATCGGCTCTTTACAAATTGCCAATTTGAGCCAGTTTGATTTTTTATTAAAACATGGACTATAACTGCTCCATTTTGGTAGGAAAAAATATCATTGCATCCTTATGCAATGTAAAGCAAGTACATCAAATTCAGTTCCAAAAAATCAAAACTCCATTTTTGGTGTATTGTTTTGTAAAAAATTCATAGTTTTACATGATAATTTATTATAACATATTGGTGATGAATTTCTGAGATTTGATTCCATGGATATGTAGGAAACATCCATACGCACATCTTCCATGTTAAAAAATGTCCCCTTAAGTAACAAAACTTTGAGCTACAAAAGATTCAATGAAACTTGTGATAGGCCCAAATTTTGTAAAACATATAATATTGTTTTTTAACTAGCTTTTCATCAAGTAAACAAAATATGATGTTTAGAGATACAAATATAGTAACAATATTTGATTCAAACAACAAAATTTGATTTTTATAAAAAAATATGTATTTTACAAAACGTGGGCCTATCACAAGTTTCATTGAATCTTTTGTAGCTCAAAGTTTTGTTACTTAAGGGGACATTTTTTAACATGGAAGATGTGCGTATGGATGTTTCCTACATATCCATGGAATCAAATCTCAGAAATTCATCACCAATATGTTATAATAAATTATCATGTAAAACTATGAATTTCTTACAAAACAATATACCAAAAATGGAGTTTTGATTTTTTGGAACTAAAATTTGATGTACTTGCTTTACATTGCATAAGGATGCAATGATGTTTTTTCCTACCAAAATGGAGCAATTATAGTCCATGTTTTAATAAAAAATCAAACTGGCTCAAATGGCAGTTTGTAAAGAGCCGATACCCGACTATACACCCATAAGCCTTAAACTAAGGGTTTTGAACATGATGAGTACCAATAAATAGCTAGCAAATTATAGGATCCTATTAGAAATAGAAAAATAACAAGTTTGCAATTTTGAATGTATTATTTGGATACTGTGAGAATAAGTTGTGAATTTTTAAAGAGCAAATTGCCATTGCACCAATAACCACTTATGAGATTTCATGTTCACACGTTGTACATCCTTGTCATTACATCTATTCACTTCCACAAATTTTCCAAGATTTCAGAGGTGACGGTTATGGGGACCAAGGTTTTTTTTAAGGATTTTAACTTATGGAAGTGTTGGCAATGATTTATGGTTGTAATTCACTGAAGTGGCTATATTGGAAAAACACTTGAAGAAGCATGTTTTGTTCATGACAAAAGGTGGAGAGAATTTTGGCTACCAATGGTTTCTTATTACACAAGTAAGGAGGCACAAATGAAATGTATTGGTCATGACTTTTGAAAAATTATTACAAATAAAGTGTGAGAGATGAAATATGTGGGGACTTTTGAAAAATTACTACAATTAAAATGTGAGAGATGAAATATGTGGCAAATAGGACACCCATATTATCTGGTTGGAGATTAAGTTGGTGATGCCAGTCAACCAATAAGAGAATACATATATGGTCCTCAATTAAGGTTTGGCTATAGGGTTATCAATTACAAGTGAACATTAGCAATGAAGACACTCTTTTTCACATTTATTTCCTATAGTGATAGTGAAGCATATTTTTTCATGGTAAATTTTGGCTATTTTTAGCCAATAAAAGAAACGATGATGGGGACAGTGGTGCTTATGGGTGTACATACCTTATTTGAGATATTTGAAACCCCCTAATGTATACATTAGAATAGAAGGCCTTCCTATGAATCGCAAAACGGTTTACTATACATTATTGTGTGAAATTACTTGAGACATCTAGTTCCATTCTAAAACCTAATAAAACTCACAAATCAGGTTTTTTTCATTTTGTTTGAGTAAGTTAAATGCCAAATTTTTTTTTGAGTAAACAAATGATTACTTTTAATGTTGACTTAGAAAATGTCAGATGTTGATGAAAACATCATATGTTGATGTGTAGATAGCACCTAAATGTACTATAATAGTTTCATTAAAATAACCTTAGAATGTGCGAACTATCCTAAGTCCATAAGTTCTAATATGGAAAGTATCTTGGTTTCAAAACATTACTACTATAGTATAGTGAGTGCATGCGCAAAAGCAGAAATCAATTAGGCATTAAGGCATCTCCACCCGTCCGATGAGATAGGGACGGGGAAATGTTAATTGAGCAAGGACAATTTCAGTATTCTTACACAGCGAGTGTGCTGAGGTCCACCGGTTCTCTGAAAAAATTCTCACCATTGTGTTTGAAGGGGAACGTGTTTGAAGGGGAAACCTCGTGTACTGCTTGGCCTTTGATACGTTTGAGATTACGGAAGTCTGTGGGACCACAAGACCCCCTGTCGTCTTGTAGTAAAGGTCTTTATTTTTTGTTCCTACAATCTAGAAGAGCGAAATTTCAGCTCGCTCAAGAACTTCCAAATCTCGAGAGCTCAGTGTGGCCGGAGGCTGTTTGAGCGAGGCTAGCAAGAATATTTTCTTCAGAGTGATATCAGTGGAGATCCCGGACGGGGAAAAAATGAGCAAGGACAATGTCTGGGCGTTTTTGAAGAACCGGTGGAGATGCTCTTAGGAAAAATATCTGGCCTCAAGAAGGCCCTTATAAACTATTCCAGCCCCCATTTTTTGTGGTTCCCAATGTGGGGAACTAGCCTTGCGGATGGCCACAAAAAATTAATTCAAAAAATCTGAAAATTCAAAAAAAAAAAAGTCTTACAAAAAAATAAGAAACTTTTTTTATTCTTTATTTTTTTTGAAATTTTTTAAAAAAATCAAAAAAGCTGATGTGGCATCAATGATACCACATTAGCATGCACATAATTTTATTGGGAACTGTGTTCCCATGGCTAGGGACCCCCAAACTGAGTGCTTTATTGTGACCCCATGTTTTTCCTAATGATTGTCCGATCATGTGCACATGAAAAATTAATTGAGGTACGCATTTAGCCAAAACTAAAAGGGGTACATGTGGCATTATTTCATTGATTCAATGTGATATAAGTTCACCTTGCAAACAATAAGAAATAACTTATTTGAAATCTGCAGCAGCAGGGGGTTTCTTCATTTATTTGTCTATCAGCTACATTGGGGGTTTTGTTGATAGGATAGGGTTTTTTTATTGGCCTTTGGTTGCTTTTCTTTTTTCTTTTTTCTCTTCAAGTTCTCACAATCAAGTGGTTGGCCTTTTTTCAAGGGATAGTAGGGTACTTGTAAAACATTGACAGATGCTTGCAAAAGCAGGGGGAAATACATTCAAATCAAAAAACGCATTCAAGCATCAGGACACACATGCTAAATACAAGGGATCTCAAGATGTTCAAGAACATAGAAAGTTCATAAATATATGAGTTATTACAAATTTTGCATCCAAGGTTAATTAAATTAATTATCACTAAGTCAAGAAATGGGTGAGTTTGCAAGGCATATATTGACAAAGTGGTTTACAACTAATTAGGTTAATTGAACATATCACACATTTGAATATCATCTTAAATAGTGTGTTTTAACTTTAACCCCCCAAAGGACCAAGTGGTTGTTCTATAGCCACTTGAGAACTCGGGTTGAGTCATATGAAGTCAAATTTTATTAAATGTTCTCATGATTGTTACACAAGGTGCAAATATGTATCCCGTAAGTGCAAATGTAAATTTTTCTCCAATTGGATGCCTGGTTCAAAAGTTATGTTACCCAAAAGAATTTGGGAAGCTTGGGCAGCTTGGGCATCTTTGGAGAATCTTATGCTAAAACTCTCATTAACTTTTGAAATTTGGCAAGTATGTAACTAAAATAACATATGTACAATTGTCAAAAAAATAATAATAACTGAACTCTCACATCACATTTAGAAGGGAGTCAAACTTTGTTAACTGAATTTGGGTAGTTTCAAGAAAAAAAAAAAAAAAATCTCTAACTTCAGGCTCTATTATCTTTCAATCTATATATCCAAAACTTTTGAAATTTTTTTTCACGTATTCTAGATGATTGTCTCTAACTTTTTACTGTTCAAATTTCATATAAAAGACTTCCTCATTGCACAAGAAATCATGAAAAAATGACTAATGTCTTGCCAATTCAGTAAAAACCTCATATTCATTAAAATGGGAGTTTTCCATTGAAATGAGAGGTAATGTAAAGGAAATACGACAAAAGATTTTATGTCAATTCAACTCAATTTGAGCTAAATTGACATAAAACCTTTTAGATTTGACCTAAAATTAGAAAGTTTTATTGCAATTTAACTCAATTTGAGCTAAATTGCAATAAAACTCTTCAAAAATGACCTAAAATTGAAAGGTCTAATGTCTCATTTGGTTATTTTGAGAGGTGCCCAATCTCCCATTTTAATGAATATGGTGTTTAAACCTCCTTGCACTGCAAGGTGATTTAGAATAAGCTAAATTTCTATCTTTGCATCTGAAAATTTTCATGAGTGAACCTAACAACATATACCTGTGAATGGTCAAAACCCTCTAATTTGTCTAGAGAAAAATTTACTCTAGGAAGGCTCAAAGTCTGTTGACATTGTTTTGCATGAAGTGAAAAAAAGTTATTTTTCTCACTTCAAATGTTATAATCTTACAATCCACGCGGTCAAATGGGCTAAAATTTTAACTTATCTACTTGGCAAACTTTTGTATGGTTGAATTTTAGAAAAAAGGTTTTGTTTTCAATTTTGGGCAATGCACAAAAAGTTGGCAGTTTCTGAGAATTTTTCTCAAAAAACACCTTTGGTCCTTTAGGGGTTAAGTGGTCAAAATTCCAAGAAGATTTTGCAAGCACATAACTCAAGTTGAGAGTATGTATGAAGAATGCCAAAGTACATAAACTTTATCACCAAATTGCTACTTTAGAGGCAGCAAACACAACTATGACAAACCCTTAATAGAATAACAAGAAAACGGGGCATACTATATTTTCATAACAATTAAGCAAAATTCATCCAAATTAGTGTGAAGGGGACTCTCACTATTCAAAGTCTTGCACCAATTGAAATAAAGTTGTGTAGTTAAATACATCATATATGGGCATGTATATGTATTTTGGTACTTTGGCAAGGTCAAAAACTTCTGCTCCTTTCCTACACATAAGTTGTCTTGAAAGTCTAAAACCTATTGAAAAGGATTGTTGTCCTTCTAATGCCACTCATGCCAAAGTCACACAAGCCAAAACAATCATTTTAGAACAGATGAAGAAGTGGATTATATTTTTGGAAAACTAAGAGACAATCAATTTCTCAATGTTTCATCCTTTGTTTTAATAAAGATAACCTCTCTAGTCTCTAGGGTCTAGCATTCAAGGGCAAAAGATTGGAGATGTCAGTTTATTAACACTCGAAAAGGCAAAATTGCCAATTAATGAACAATTGAAACTACCAATTTGGAACAAACTAGAAAGGAGGGGATAACATAAACATTTTAAAAATATACTTTTACACAAAAAAGCAAAATAACACCATATTAGTTAAATTGGGAAAAACAAGGATCCCATTTTGTACTTCACCTTAAACCCAAAAAGTTACCTTAAACTAGATTTGAAGGTATCACATTTGGCCTGAGCCACTAAGAATTTTTCCCTCCCAAATTCCTCCTCTATGGTGAGGGCACATGTACCAAAAATAAACGCTGGAGCTCAAATTGAGGTGATCACTTTAATCCTTTAGAAGTCCCAAAATGTATTGTTTTTCCCAATTTAACCCCTGAGCGCCCAATCGACATTATACTGTCGATGGGCCCACAAACTTTATCTCACTTTTTCTCTTAATTTGTACGGTGAAAACAGTCATGGTTGGTCCCCATCAGCAAAGAAAATAGTCCTTTTTCAAATCCTATGGTCACTTTTTTTTGAATGTGATTTTCCAAGCTGTGGTGACCATTAAACTTCCCATTTTCTCCTAAATCTTAAAATAACTATGAGCGTTCAGGGGTTAAGTAATATGGTGTTAAATGCTGCCACTTCTTTTTTATAGAAAATGCCTTTATGAAACACTGGTTTATTTTGGTGTGGCCTGGCCTCGAGAACCACTCCTTTGCAACAATCCCAGTCCAACTCAGCTGTTTTTTTTACGGTAGCATTAGAGAATTGCAGTCCTCCACAAAATTCTCTCTCCACCCAATAAGCTTACTGGTCACCACTCACCAGTACTCCTGTCCTCTAGAACTCCAGAATTCCAGAACTGGGTACTGTAAGAGCAGGCCTGGAACTTTGGGTGCTGGCTGCAGTTTTTTAGTTGGACTGTGGCGTGGCTTTCGTGGGCGCTTAACGGTATACATGAGGCGCATGAAATGCATGCAGATTGCAGGCAGGCATCGGGTGCATGAATGTACATGCAATTTGCATGAGTGTACGTACAATTTGGATGAATACTGAACCTCTCTCTCTCAGGGCCATTTCACATTTCACAGTTCACACAAGGGGTTTTTTTTTTGCTTTTCTGACCAATGGCTGTGTGGCATTCTTTGAAAATGGTATGTAGCTTGTTGGTTTTTATCTCTATTTTTGATTGGATTTGAAGGTGGCTCCTATGCATGGATTTTTACAACATCATGGTTGTTAAAAATGAAATTAAGAAGAAGTAGGCACATCAACTTTTTTGACAGTACTTTTAGATCTATCGCATCATAAAATGATGGCATCATTTCTCAATTTGATAATTTTTCTATGAAAGCCTAGGCTATAATGCAATTTTTATTACTGCAATCGGGTTTTTTTGAAATATTTTCACCTTTTTTCCTATTGGCTTGAAGCTCACCTTTTTTTGAGGCAATTGGGTCTTCAATTGCCCATTAAAAAAACCCTGGTTTACACTATGGCCAAAGGTCAAGAGGCCATCGGTTTTCACCAACCACATTGCAAAAAATCAAGAATTTGGCCTCTTGGTCCTTCACACTAGAGGCCAAATTCCAAAGGCCATGCATCATCCTTCAAATTCCTACCCGGAAGCACTTTATCATCTAAAGCGATGGCCTCTCAAGAAAAGTTTGAGTCAAGCAAAAATGGAGGGGAATGACTAGGGGGACACCCCTCCCCCCCCTCCCCAATTGCTACGTGGACACCCCCTAGAGCTCAACCTATTAAATTTGAGATTATTATTATTTTGAAATATGAAACAAAATCAAAAAAATATTTTAGTGCACATTTGCAACTACAAGCGTTGCAAACATACAACAAACATGTCCATTTGTGACACGGTCAAGAGTTAAACTTATAAATGAAGGGAGCAAGTGGTTCTTGATCATGTGACAAATGAGACATATTTGTTGTACGTTTGCAATGAACACAATAATCATTAATTTGGGAATTCTAGCACATTTTGAGACTTCTGGCCACATTTTCATTTCATGCCATGCCCATTTTATTTCCACTTCTTCATGACTAATTCGGATCTAGACATGTGTCATCTGTAAAGTATCTGTAAAGTATTAGTTGTTTTTTCACAGGTGTGCCAAACAAGATTAAGATGAGAGTTTCAGATTAAGGAGACATACAAATTGGGAATTGCCGTTTCCCAAATTAATGAATATTGTGTTAATGCTTGTAAACGCAAATGGGCAATAAATTATATTTTTTGATTTTATTTCATATTTCAGAATAATAATAATCTCAAATTTAATAAGTTGGGCTAAAGGCATTAGGAGAGATTTGGACCCAAGAAGGGGCTATGAGTTTGGTTGTTCTCAATGATGAGAACCAGTCCTTGCTGGTTGTCCAAAGAAACTAATTCTAAAACAAATTTAATTAATTTTAAAAAAAATAAGATTTTTTTATTTATTTTCTTTTCAATAAAATAATACTTTCTGACGTGGTCGCCTCAATGCCATGTCATACTGCGGCAGATTGCCCATGTGAAAGGTGTTCCCAAAGTTCCCATGGATTTGGGGGAAGGGGCCTCTTTGGGGGTCCAAATCTCTTGTAAAGGGGTGTCCACGTAGTAATTGGGGGGGGGGGGTGTCCCCCTAGTCATTTTCAAATGGAGTCCCAAACTATGGTTGAGAGTTTGTCAAATTATTTTCATAAAATAATCAAAAGTTGACAGGATCTTAGATGTTACATTTGGAAAGGGTTAATAAAAGTTCTAACTTTGGACTTTCGGCTTGGCCTTTGGAGGCTTCACACTATGGCCATTCAAGTTGAGAGGTCATGGAAGTTCATTGCCAAAATTTTGGCCTTTAAACTTGGCCTTCAGAGGTTGCCCTTTAAGGACAACCAAAGGTATTAACCCCTAAATGCCCAAGGCCTTTTTTGAGCTTCTAGGAATTTGCTCTAAATTGAACAAAAAGCCAATATTTTGATAAGTTGTATGAATTTTTTGTAAATTGTAATTGTACAAATTCAAACTAGATATGTTAGACATCACAAAGGAAAAGAAAACACAACAATACCATTTATGAATTGAAAGATTATAAAGTTTGATCAAGAGGGTGTTAAAATTGCAAAAATGACTTCAAGCCTTTCAATCCTCTTTTCACATGTCAAATCTAAAATTTTGGTCACCAAAAAAATATGAGGTCAAAGGGCATACCATACATAACCCCAATCCATTTACGATTTTTCAAAATCTCTTTTACAATTTTTTTAAATGAGTTTTTAGTGTGAAATTTTCTCCAAGATCTAGTGTATTTGAGGCTCATTTTCATGAGCTCTCAACACCACAAAAGTCAAGATTGCAATGGACACCCTTGCACAAAATCTTGAATAGAAAATTCACAATCGATAATATTCAAAATCGGGTTTTTGATGTTAAAAATATACTTCAAAAAGAATAACTTTGAAATACTAAAAACTAAAAATAGCAGCTTAGTTAGATTTTATTGAACTTCAAAATGTTGTCAGCACCAAAATGTGGTGCCTTGGGCATTTAAGGGTTAAAAACAATATTTATTGCTTATTTTTAGCCCATTTCTTTGGCTTCTCAAGTCTCAATAAAGTTTGGCCACTCGATCCCATGGCTTCTCGACTTGATTGGCCATAGTGTGAAGCGGCTCTCAATCTTGGTCTTTGCAAATTAGTTTGACTTTTCATAAAATTCATCCCATTGGCATGTCTCACATGCTTGCTTTGCTTTATGTACTCTTTCTTTACGGACACATGATCATGATCAAGGTCCGGGAAATATTTGAGATTTCTTTGGTTGATTTCCTTCAATTCCTATATAGAATCATTTATCAAGGAACTGTTTTGCTTATTTTCTCTATTTAACACTATAAGTTAAAAAAATTTAAGGTTTTTTCAACCAATTTTCAGCCAATGTCCATAAATTGCAAATAATTTTTTTTTAATTGGCTAGTTTTGAATTAGCGGTTGGCTCTTCCTAGACCTTGATCATGATCAAGACCAAGATCATAATCAGAGCCATGTTTCCACTTTTAATTCTGCTTTGTACCATGGTGGCATGGTTGTCAGTTGTCACATCACATCAGGCTACATTTGGCTATTGTTCAAGAGAGGTGGACATACAAAACAGACAACATAGACATATATATATGTCTACTCTTGCAGTTTAGGGTTATTTAGGATTTTTGACCTAAAAAAAGAAGAATCAAACTACAATTTTTTTGTCTTTACTATGTGATATAGTTTTAAATCCATGTTTTGACTTCATGTTGGCAACAATAAGTGTCACTAGCATGTACAAAGTAAGTTTTTATTTTTATCATTTTCTAAAGTCAACTATGAGTTGACTACATTAGATGAACATGAGCTCAATTGGGCACTTTGGGTAGATGGGTAAGAAAATGGATGGGCAATCTAATGTGACAACCATGCTTTGTACTAGAACAATCCAAACATGATCAAGGCTTTTTACTACAATTCCCTACCACCATGTCAAGCAATGCACACATTGTCTTGTAGTTACACTAAATAGTGCCTTTAAGTTGCCTTAACAATTAGGTTGCCTCAACCTAGAAAGTTGCCTTTTATGATTCATCACTTGTCCATTTGGAGGCGCATGTAAGTAAATACTAGGATTCCAAATATTTTACAACCTTGATGTTGCTAATATTTTAATTGTAGCATCATTGTTGTTGCAAAGTCTTTATTGTTTGTAAAAAAAAATAGACTACAATAATCATCAATGAAAAATATTATAGTATGAATAAGTGTTTATATATATCGTAAAATGTTGAAAATTTAGTGTGGGGGCACAAAATAGGCAATAAGAAAAGTTGGGGATGTACCAAATTGAGCATCCACTTGAACCCCAGACCTGACGTACATTCTTGGAAGCACTGTTCATCTAGTCGAGATTGAACATCACATTCATATGTACCTTGCAATGGAGGAAACATTGTCTTTGCATTCCCTTACTAAAGAATATTTCCCCATAGGAACTGACATTTGGGAGGTTGTTTAGCAGCGCCTCAAACCATCCACCCATGGTTGTCACACTAGACCGCCTGTATGTCCAAAGTGTCTGATTGAGCTCATGGTTTGTACAACATAGTCAAATCATAGTTACTTCAAAAAAAAAAAAAAAATGACAAAGAAATCTTACTTTGTACATGTTGGTAACACTTGTTGTTGCCAACATGAAGTCAAAACGTGGATTTAAAACCATATCAAATACTAAAAATGAAAAATAATAATTTGATTTTTTCTATTTTAGGTCAAAAATCCTAAAAATGCCCCAAAAACACTGCTATCAGTTTCTCTCAATTTCTCTGACAGCCAAACACCCAAAGCAACAACCTTGCACCCATTCCCTGATCTTTGCATCGACAGTATGAAAAAATAGTGTACGGCTGCACACGTGCAATCGTTCCTATAGGCAATGAGCACAGAAAACAAACAAACAAATGTCAAGAAATCTAGAAGAATAGAAAAGAGAAAGCAAAATAGCAAAATAAGAGCAGCAAATTATTCAAAAGAGCCATTCATCCCACTCTTACTACCTACACAACTTTCAACACTAAATTACACCCCTTCTACCTCTACCATGAGCGCTTTGCAATTGTGATTTCATGAAAAACCTTGCAGCTTTTGCAAGGGGTATGCTATAAGAAAACTTTAACAAGAAGCTGGTCATGCGCAACATTATTCAAGTTAGATCCACATAGAACTGTAACAAAGTTGGTGTTGTTTCCAATAGTAAATCCATAGGAAAATCAAGGGCTAAAGGCTTTTCCAATAGTTTATTGATTTACATTATTGTGGAGCAGGTGAACCTCTGAAAAGTGTGAGGACGTGAGTAAGGTAGGAGGTTTGAACTCCTCTAGGACATTTTGAACCACCCAAGTAGGGGTTTCTAAAGAAATGCACACATGCACACACCTTTTTAAATGGGTCACATTTTCTATTTTCAAAGAAGGTACTTGTGCATGCACCATTTTAGGAACTTAAGAGAGTGAGGTCATGAGCCACTCTTGAGTGTGCTTATTAGACATAATTGTGTTCAGATTTGTTTTTTAGTGAAGTGTAGATGTATGTCATACTAATAGAAATAAAAACTTATTTTCAATCATAATTTGAGTACTAGAATATGGAATGGGTGCTTGCATGCTTTAAGGGCTTTATTGGAGCACTCTCAGCTTTGTGGGGGTTGATTTTTGGACAAATGTTCTCCATTTACAAGCCGCTTTTGAATCATGAATGCTACCGCTTATGATTAAGAATAGCTACCTATGCATCTTTTGCTTTGATAAATTGTAGTTATTCATACTAAACTAGAAAATTCCAATTTAAACAGCCACAAAACTGTCTCTTCTTTGGCTTTCTACCAAAAAACGCCATATTAGGTAAAGTGGGACAAAAGGAGGTACCATTTTGTACTCCACCTTAAACCCAAAAAGTTACCTTAAACCAAATTCAAAGATATTATATTCAGTATAAACCACTATCAATTTTTCCCTCTCAAATTTCTCCTCTCAAGTGAGGACACATGTGCCAAAAAAACAGTGGAGCTCGGTTTGAGGTGATCACCTCAAACCTTCAGGAAACCCTTCAGAAGTCCCAAAATGTGTTCTTTTTCCCACTTTACCTAATATAGTGTTAAAAATATTTCCATTTTGCCAAGCTGCCCTGATTTTTCCACATAAGTGCACTTACCCTTGGATGGTCCATTCACGAGCCTCCTACCTTTGATGAAGAACACATACAAGGAGTCATATCCACCACAAGAAGCGTCTTCTCATAGCCATCCTCTCAAGACCAACTTGTCTACAGGCTCGTAAGGGAAAGGCCATAAGAATATAGAGGCCCAATTCAAACTACCAGCCAAGACACGGAAATTGGCACCCTTTCCAGTGTTTAGCTCAACAGAAAATTTTCTTTGCAATCGTCATCCAAGAGTATGCCTTTGTTGGACAAGTTTGGTACCACTCTTGGAGCAAGTACCAAAACTTCACTTTCTTAACTACTGACGTGGCTATTTTGGTTGATGAAAATGGATGTAAAAGTACCAAACAAAACCTTAGTTTGAACCCTGTAGTGCACAAAGCCAAATTTCAACCAATCACATTTGAGAAATTTTCGGCCAATCACTAGTCTGAACCGGGCCAGAGTCACACCCACCATGCACACGTGGATGCCACTTCCGCAAATAACTCCCAAGACAAGCAGTTTCTAAAAACAGACGAGATCTTCCAAAGCTCCTTCCTAATGCAAAAATCCTGCCGTGCCATGCCATGCTAAGCCAAATGTCAGAGCCATCAAGTCACTTGACCTTCAAAACTCTGATTTCCTGCTTTTGAATAAGCTCAAAAGGGTAATGTAAAAACCATGGATACCTTCATACTCGCACAGAAATCATACCCTCCTTTGTATTTTGTGTCCGAGGGAATTCCTGCTATCTGCTCCGATATGCACACAAACTCTCAAGCTTTGGGATCTATGGTTGTACAATTCAATAGAAAATATATGTAGAGAGAATGTACCCTATTTGGTAAGTTTGGAGTGCGTTTTTTCACTACCAAAGTCGGTGATCCTAAACATGATTTCCACTTTTAGCTCAAGTGGCTAAAAACACTGCTAACAAGCTAAATTTTTCAAACTTAACACTGTAAATTTCACTTGTTTTTTTAGCTGTATAAAAAATTTAGTGGAAATTCCTGCAAAATATAGCCAATTTATAGAATCTCTGCTAATGAGAGGCTTAAGGGTAGGTGGCTCACCTGGTGGGATTCATTGGCAGCAAGGACGCTACCAAGACTTGATGAAGAATACAATGGAATGCATGGATTTTGGTCCTTCATAAGCCTAAGCTCGTAACTATTGCAAGGTCACCAACTCACATTGAAAAAGTCAGAAAAAAAAACAGCATGAAAAGAACCTAAGTATCGTGACAACGTTTCTAAGTAGGCAATTCTTGATACACTATGCAAGCTCCTTACTGCCATGGCTGGTGAGTTCAAACTCTGAGGTTAACCTCCCATAACTGGTCAATGATGATTCTTCGCCGTCATGAGAGATGTTTAGAGAAGGAGATGACCGCTCACAAGACTCATATTCCCCACTAGATGAAGCCATGGCACTTAATTAGCTCCCTGCTCCTTTCTCGTTGTGAAAATGTGCCTTGGATTCTTAACAACGTTGTCTAAGCACCTTCAAGAACAGCCGTGCAATCATATTGTGAAAGCTGTGCACTCACAGCAAACTCTCGTCAATCTTCTTGTAGGGATTTGCATATGAATTCTCTGTGTGCTAACAACAAAATGTAAGTGAGGGAAAAATCACAAAAAAATAGTCGAAAATGTTTAACTGCTCACAGGGAAAATGTGAAGAATTCCAGAAGGAAATTAACAAAAGTTTGATGTGCTCTGCAGCTCCTCCTCCTCAATGAATGGCCTCTCTCTTCACGCGAGGGTCCAGTTGCTTTAACCACCTTTTTTTTTTTTTTTCATCAACACCAACTACCACATCACACCACAGAGTCAGGACCATCTGCAAAACGTAAGCCACAAATTGAAAATCACTAGTAATAACTTAAACAAATACTCATAAAATAGCATTGGAGTTCTTGTTTCTAATATTTTGGTGTATACCTTTTAATTTTTTTTGTTGAGACCCTAGCTAGCTCAGACCTCTTCTGTCAAAACCCTACCAACAACACCAGGGCTAAGTTAGTGCAGAGTTAGTGCAGGATCAAAAACCGAGAGGATTTTTTTATCAAAGGAATTATCTAATCTCTAAAAGGAGAATTTCTGCCAGTTCTCAAAATGCGAGATTGCTAGATAAGTACAGACTAGTACAAGAAGACAACTACCGTACCTTACTAGCAGCTTCGGCAAAAATAAATTATTGAAATGTTTGTCTAATTTTTTTCATAAATATGGACATTGATTGCCTAAAATTTGGAAAATGATTTCTAAATAGTGCCGAAGACAAAGAAATTACACAAAAAGGTGCTAAAATAAGAATAGAAATACTATCAAATAAGTTTTGCAATCACATTGACTTACACATAGATCACAATATAAAATTTGAGCTCAAAGTTGCAAAATCAAGCAACATACATACTTTCAACTTATTTTTTTCAACTTCTCTAAATGTTCATTGTAGAATTATTTGTTTGATAATTTTCATTTTATTGCAACACAACCTCACATTAAAAAAAAAAAAAATTCATACAAAAGTACATGCAAAAGTCAGTTCATAAATACAATAAGCATTAAGGCAACATGAGAAATTAGCAACTACCATTTTTTTCATGAATGCCATCTTATGAATGAATACTAAAATGAAGATCATTTCAAATTGTTGATCATATCAATTTGACACAGTGGCCACTACCTCATTTATAATATTTGACTTGAATGAATGCCTAAATATGTATATATGTTTTTTGAAAGTGACTAATTTTTTTTAATGTTTTTTTAAAGTTGCCTAATCAATTTTTCACATTTTAATTAATTATTTGGCACGCAAGTGCCAAACCTGCTAGTAAGGTGCAATAAATCTTAAATTGAATTGGTACATAATTTATACAAAACCAAAACTTGTCTAAACAAAAGAAATTGACTTAGCTAAAACTCAAAAAAATAGAGTTATAAATTCCTTGAATGAAATAGATTTCTTCTCCGATTATCACAATCCAACAAACAGAGTTACTCTAATTGAACAACAAGCAAAACATCTACTCTCAATCATGTTTACATTGCTAGCACACCAAGACGCTACTGAAATGTCTAAAATTGAATTGACTCTACGCGTGCAACTACTTTCTCTTAACCCTTGAGCGCCCAAAGTTTTTAGGATTTAGGAGAAAATAGGGGGTTTAATGGCCATCACAACTTGAAAAATTACATTCAGAAAAAGTGACCGCAGGATCTGAAAAAGGACTACCTTCTCTGCTAATGGGGACCAGTGATGACTGTTTTCATCTTACAAATTAAGAGAAAAAATAAGATAAAGTTGTGGGCCCCAACGACAAGATCCTGTCGCTGGGGCGCTTAAGGGTTAAACGTCACTCTGACTTACAAATAAACACAGACAAAGACAACACAGATATGCCGAGTGAAAAGACAGTAACTGCACAAAGGTCAGAGAACTCCAATGCCAGCATAACAACAAGCTCTACCAACGCAAATGCAAGGCATGCATTCAACAAACCTCCACTAATTAACTCTCTCTTTCTTACACACAAACAACACATCTCAGAAAGAATTATCATACCAAGGGCTTGTTAATCACCAAACAAGCTTCCTTCAGGTCCAAAACAAGCATATTGCTAATCAAGTAAAAGCTCGCTAATTACAGAACAACAAGCAGGCTTGGGTATTCCGTCCGACTATAACGTCAGCCCAAGCGCCTATGAATGGCCATGACGACGATAACCATCTGCGTGGATGACCATCCATCCCTCATTCGTCCCGATGAGAGAACTGGAGAGATCAAAAGATTCCTTTGTTCATTTTTCAAGTAAGTTACCTCTTATCTATAGATGGTCATCAGCGGTTCAACATAACTTACGGCAACAATGAGCCATTCATCTAATCTATTAGATATAAAAGAATACGATATTGGATGAAAAGTAAAATAGAGTAAAGTAGAAAGATGAAAAAATCCCATATTGGATGAAAAGGAGAGAGTTTTGGTATAACTATGAGTTGTATTCCATGCATATAGTAGTAAATTGTGATTCAACAAGTACATACCTAAAAATAAAGTGGAGTACAAGTTTAACCTAAGTAAAAAAAACTAAAAATAGAGTAAAGTACAAGTTTAACCTAAGTATAAAATATGGGCTAAAGTAACAGTACAAAAGTTATAAATTTTTTTTTTTATAAGACCTTGGAACAAACAAGTATAAACTCTTCCATGCATGGGAGTTAGGCTCATATCTATTGCACAGTTTGTTTAGGGAATTACTACAGCAACACCCTAAAATGCTAATGGGACACCACCTCTGAGCATGAAACTTGATAATTTAGTGCTATTTTTGATTTATTAAGTGGTCCATCATTCATTCAATCATGACATTATCACCTCTTTGAAAGAATGACAAATACAAATTTTTGTTGAAATATTATTGCACCAATACTAATTTTTGTTATTTTTTTGCTTTAAGTAACTCAAAAGTCCTATATTTTTAGTTTGAAATTTAATCACACCTATTTTTTTTAGTATACAACCTTAGAATGATAAAAGTGAAACAAATCTTTTGATCCAAATAAAAAATTCAGCAAAATCAACATTAAAAATCACATTTTCATGCTTAGAGGGGATGTCTTGTTAGCAATTTAAGGTGTCGCTGTAGTAATTCCCTTTGTTTATTGCAAGGATAAGTTTGTTGCCTTTGCTGGTACAACTTGTACATAAAACTAGTAGTTGCATACTATGTTGGATTGCACTAAGTATAATAAAGTATTAAGAACTTCTATTGAATGGAGGAGAGTGTACTCGCAACCTACAAACTATTTTTGTTTACCCTATTTTACCCTTCAAAAATTTTGGCATTTTATAAAATAAAATTAGCATTTAAGAATCTTTTTTCACTGTTTTTTAATTCTTACTCAATCCCAATCAATAATACTTAATTTGAGTTTCAAAAAACCAAAACCCTATTTTTGATGAATTATTTTACATAATGTTCATGGTTTTACTAAACCACATTGTTGAAACAATAAGTTCATATTTTTTGATTTTTTGTTGAACACTACTATAGTAATATTTCAAATTATAGCCCCTTTGTTATAATTTTGAGATTGGAAGTTCTATTTATGGTCAATTTTTAAGCTTACGGTCTGACTCATTTATGTAGGTGATTTTTTCAGGATCACTGGTTGAACTGAAAGTGTTAGTTTTTAAAGTGGTTTTTCCTTTCTCCTTTTAAACTACATATCTTAGTAAGGAAGAATTTTACAAATTCATATAATACAAAAAAAAAGTGAAACTAATATGGGTAGTTGCAAGAAACACTTCACAGTTTTGTCTCAAATATCCTTAAAATTGGAAATACTATGTAGTACTATGAGCCTTTGGAATAATTGTTTTTAAATAAAATAAAATATAGAAAATTGTAAAGCACTTAAAATAGCATACTAGTGAAAATTCAGACCTAGAAAAGATTTATTCTAAAATTTATGCACAAAACAAAATCACCAACAAAAAGCCAATTTCTTTCTTGTTTTTTAGAAAATAGTAAAATAATTTAAAAAATTTAAAAAAAAAAACTGGCCATTTGAGCACCCATTAACCCCTAAAGACCCAGGCCATTTTTTTTGTGAAAAACAATGAAAACTGCCACTTTTGGGGGAATGAGAGGAATGGTATTTGAAAAAAAAAAAAAAAAAAAAAAACCCAACCTTAGATCTTGCTCTAAACAACATGAGGTACTTGGGAAAAAAAATTGGTCTTATTCCAAATGACAAGGAGTGAGATTTTTACAAATGAGGTGAAGAAAAAGTTTTTTCATACTGCCCAAAAATTTCAGATGCCGTTGACCACTCCTATATCAAAAAAATTGCTCTACGCAAAGTTGAGGTTTTTTTTTTTCCCATGTAGAAGACCAAGTTAGGTATGTGTGGGAGAATTTTCCAATCAATTGGAACCATACAACACATGGGAAAAATTAGTAAGTAAAATGAAGTAGAGAATGGGTCAAAACGCTAAATTGTTAAGAATTTAATTATTGAAATGAAAAATGCAAATCCCAATAGTTATAATGTTGTAATAAACAATCTACTTCCTCTGGTTTAGTTTTCTTCCAAAATATTGAAAATTGAGTAAAATAAAGGACTTCAAAGTTTATTTTAGAGTAGAGAATCCATAATTGCCTGCAAACATACTCCTTATAACTTTCATGTCATTCATTGAAATTGAATGATTCAAAGCTTCTCATGTATGAAAAAAATTGAAAGAACCAATTTCGACATTTTATTTTAAAAATATATAATTTATAAAGAGGTTTTTGGGCTGCCTGGACGGGCAACCCTACCCAAAATTTCAGAAGAACATGCATAACTTCTTCACTAAATGTTAGAATGAAGAATTTTTTTGATGCCCACGTAGATCTTTGAATTCCCCATCTCCCATAAAAGTTTCAGAAAATCACATAAAGTAGTTTACAAATAGGTACATGACCAAAACCCCAACAGTCCCCAAAGGGACAACGGGCCTTTAGGTGTTAAACTTATTCACATGGTACAATTGCTTTCTGAGGAATTTCTTTGTATTTCACCAATGAAGGGAGATAGGATGCCCACTTTGAGACAATGTAAATGCCATGGAATTTATAATTTTGCAAAACCCATTTACAAATGCATGTAAGCATGCTCCATAAACAACATCTCTAATTTATAGCCCTAGAAAAGCTTTTTTGGACCCAAAATAGTACTAAACACCTCCAAAATGACCAAGGTAGACACCTATTCAGGGGCTGTTCAAAAATAGTAAAATAATTTTAAGAAAATTGCAAAAATTATGGAAGGTTTGTAATTATGACATGTACCTTCTTTTAAAAATTCAGCTGAAAAGAATGAGCTCCGCAAAAGTTACAAGCCAAAAAGCACTTGTAGGAGGTGAAGGGGACAAAAATAGTACAAGTGTTTCTTGCAATCACCCATATGTGAGTTTCTAAAAAAATTTGTAGGACAAGAGATGTGAGTCTCAATACATAAAACATACATAAACTCATCCATTATTCAAGTTTAAGGATGATATGGCATTTATCCATTTTAGGCATGGTTACACTTAAATTTTATGAATGATACTAGTAATTAGGAATTAATTTAGGTGCGGATCTAGAGTAGATTAACCCTTAAATGCTGGGGTCACCGTGGATACACAGCCCCCCACGTATGAGCGGGGAAAATTTTCATCACCATGGTCCTTTAGGGTTAACATTGCTAGTGCTACTCCTAAGAGATATTACAAATTTCTTCAACTATGAAAAGACTCGTTAGTTGTTTCTTTCATCCATGCAACTTATCATTTTAACTTTCTTTTGAATCGGGAGCAATCATTTTATTACTGCAATTTGTAAGTTGAAAAAGAAAAAGTAATACTTTGCGGGTTCAAATATACAACATTCATTTCTTCATTCTAAAATTGATAGTTCCACGGTTTTCTTTTCAAACATCACAATGCTCTAAGTTTACTCAACCTATTCTAATTCCATTGAACAATAATCCTTCTAATCATACCAAATGCCACATTTAAATTAGTAGTACTAACTATCATTTTCCATAAAAATTCAATTATTATTTTTAATAATAATTTACTATTTTTGGGTTTTATTTGAACAGTTGAATTAACTCCCGAACGGCCCATCAGCCATCTGTGGCCATATGTACAACTATATGTACAACCGTATTTGAGTTGCTCTGAGGGTTTTTCAAAAAAAATTATGCACTCACCATTGTACAACCTTTCAATATGTATGGTTGTAACACTTAATTTTCAACTAATTCAAATTTTTGAATATTGGTTGCGGCCGTATTTGGTACCGTATCTCTAGAGCTCAAGGGCCCTTCATGGGTTAAAGAGCTTATAAAATTGCAATTTGTATCCACCAACATTTACTAGAGCCATTCATCAAGAAATGGGAATCCAATAGATAAGAATCCATCAAAGTATCAAAAAGTGAGTGACTTGATCATCATTGCACTGTAAATTAGCTTGTCTTGAAACATGTGGAATATAGAAATGCTTCAAGGCTTAGGTGTGCATGCTTTACCTTGATAATTAAAATACATCTCAACACTTAAAACAAGCAGCTTTGCTACAAGAGACTTTATCCTAGTAACATTGGCTTGCTTTTTGAGTAAAACACCTATTCAAACTTTTGCAAGGTAGCTTCTATTGTCTCAAAACCTCCTCTACAACTATCTAGAGTCAACAAATGTACCTTCAATCTTATCTTAATCACTTACAACCCAAAAAATAATCCAATTTAAAGAAAAACTACCAACATACAAATAAGTGGAGATTAAAAGAGAAGAGAACTTTTTGAGAATAAAATGTACTCGAACTTCTTGAACTACCATTTGCTTACAAAAAAAGTGCTTTAAAAATGTACTCTATACAAATGCTAAAAAAAGCTAACACAAAAATCTAGGAAGGTAGTATGTTCAAAAACCATCACTTTAAGGGCTGGTTGGATTTTTCATGGTCTTTCCAAGACATGAAGAATTTTTGTCTAATTTTTAGACCAAAAAAAAAGATGTCAAATGTAACACAAATTTTTCATACTTTTTGAAGCATTATTGAATTGTTGATGAATTTTCAAAGTTTTTCTATAATAGACATCCAGTTGTGACTTGTAGGTCTCCCAAAATTGTCCCCTTGCAACTTGCAAAGAGATAGGTGAAACCAAGGAGTCTAATTGACTCTTGCAAAAGAATATGCCTTTTTTTAGTCCACTTAATGGCTAAAGAGAGTCCATCTAAGGACCACTACACATCCATTCCTAGACGCTTTAGGTGAGAGGGTTGCAAATTTGCAATTCAAGCAAACTACCCTAATCCCTAAGCGCCCATGCCATTTGCACCAAAATCAAGGTTTTGGGAGACCTACAACTTTGATGTACTATATCTTAGTCAATTGGATGATTCACAAAAAGTGGCCATTGAAAATAGTGGAACACCTACTCTGAAATGGCTTGCAAATTTTGAGAACAATTGACAATGGGAGATGGGAGATGGGAGATTATAACATTTGATCAAACAATATGTGATGGCAAAATCTTGTTTTTTGGTAGGTAGTTGCTATTTAATAATTTTAACAAAATTCTGCATGCCCCTGATTCATCTTAAATTTTGCAAGTAGCAAGATTATATGTGAATGCACACACTTGTAAATTATTGAAGATTGCACTTCTTTTTATGTGAGGTTTTAGGGCTTCAAATTGTTATTGCACGGAAAATGATGACTGGCACAGTCGGTGACAATTGCCATAATAAGGGTTTAGAACATGCTTGAATTCTTGCCAACAAATCACCCGCTACCACAAAGCACACACAAGGAAGCTTGCAAGGGATATTGGCTAGTTGTAGCTTGTAAAACGCTGCTTACCACCACGCCTCGTATGATGTTTCACCCAATCAAATCTCTTGCAGCACTTGTACAACATTTGACTTTCCTTGCCATTACTCCATTGGCATGGACACTTGAATGCTTTCATAATTGTAGTTTATAACAAGATCAAAAAATTAGATCAAGTGCCTCAATCAAGCAAAATCATGAGCAACAGGATCCCATCCTTGGGGCGCAAAGTGGGTAACTTTTGAATGGATGACAAAACTAGTTCATGTATGGATGAGACATCGTTGCATTCATTCGTTCGACTAATTTAGGGTTACGACCCCAGACCATACACAACCCTTCTTTTCGTCCTCATCGAAGGCAAGCCCGTCAAAGGCAAGAGAGAGTCATTAAGCTTAAGCTTAACTTACTAGAAGCGCGTCGCCAGCTCTTGCAATCGAAGGCGCCTCACAGTTCCCAGTCCATGTCGGCCAGCACTGTCGGCCTGCTTGCCGACTTGCGATCAGTTTTCACAAGTCTGGCTAAATTTAGAACAAACTTTTCCACAACTTCCTTGCTGCTACGAAGATTTGCGCAACTGCAGCAGAGTGTTGAGCATTTGAGAGTTTAACGAAGGCTAATTTTTCAGTGTTTTTTAGCAGCTTGAGCTGCGATCACTGGTCACATAATTAATATCTGGCTAAATTTAGAACAAACTCTTTCGGAATTTCTTGCTGCTACAAAAGATTTGCGCACCTGTAGCAGAGTGTTGAGCATTTGAGAGTTTATCCCCCAAAGGACCAAGCCCTTTTTTCAGTGAAAGTTACTGAAAACTGCCATTTTTGGGGGAATGAGTACAAAGGTAGGAAAAACAATTATTTTTGGATATCCAACCGTAAGATCTTGTCCTAGACTATGGGAGGTAATTGTGGAAAAAAAATTAGCTCATTCTAGATGCAGAGGAGTGAGAAATTGACTTTTAAAGTGAAAAAAAAGTTTTTTTCCCTGCTGCCCAAAAATTTCAGAAGCCTTTGATTGCCTCTAGATAAAAAAAATTGCTCTACACAAATGTGAGGTTTAATTTTCCCATGTAGAAGACCAAGTTAGGTAAGTGTGGGAGAATTTTCAAATGAATTGGAGGTGTGAATCATATTTTGTAAAATCCTGCAATGCCGTAAGGCCATCAAATTTGCATATACACTAGGCAAAATTGGAGGATTTATGTAAAATTGTGAAATGTGAATTACTTTGATCCAAATGACAAAAACCAAGGAATCTTAGTCTACTACAGCAAGGAAAGAAAAAAAGTCAAAAAAATAATTCACAAAGAGTACAAAAAGTATAGCACCATAGGCAAAAGGAATGGAAGTATGGGAGTTCCATACCTGCCCGCAAACTAAAACTTTTCAATCATAAATTGGAATTGAATGATTCAAAGCTCCCCACATATGTATAAATCTAAAGAACCAGTTTCAGATTTTTATTTTGAAAAAATGTTATTTTTAGAAAAGTTTTTGGCTGCCCAATCTCCACCTTTTTGCAAAAATTCATGCATAACTTCTTCAATAAATGTCAGAATGAAGAAAAAATTAGATGCCCACGTAGGTTTTTGAATTCCTCATCTTCCATAAAAGTTTCAAAAAATCATACAAAGTAGTTTAGTTGTAAGTACATGCCCAAAATCCCAACTATCCCCCAAGGGGACAGTTGGTCCTTTAGGGGTTAATTATTGCCAATTTTTCAATGTTTTTAGCAACTTGAGTTCATGTTGTTGAAAACCGCAATCATTTGCGAGCAATGCTTCAGACTTTCCTGCAATATCGCTTGATTTTAAGCCATTGATGATAAACACTAATTAATGCATTTAAGTTAAGTTGCCTTTAACAATTAGGTTGCCTTACTTTGGAATTACTTAGCCACTTGTTTGCACAAGCTAACTTTTCATGTATTATGATTACATATGACCTAAGCTTAGACACAGCCAGTTTGTTTTTCCAGCAACTTTGTTCTTGTAATCAAGCCTTTTAAAATTTGTTTATGGCAGTGATTTTTTTGATGACAATTACTGTAGTAAACTTACCAGTTAAAATTTATAGTGCAGAAAGTCAAATTTTTAGCAACCTAAATGCACTATTTAGTGTAGTTGCTTGAGTCTGCACTGCCGGCAATCTCGATTACCGACAATATCTTCGATTTGTCTGGCAAATCCAGGTTGCCAGGTTAGTCAGAAGTCATCAGTCGGAGCTTACACAGCTACAAACCTTTCCATAAGATGTTGTACAAAATGAGGTTCAACTCACACCGTCTTCCCATTCTGCTCCGCAAGTAACGTAAGTATGTCCTCTCTGCGATGGATACACTGGATTACTAAATGCTGGCTTGCTCGCAAGTTATTCTTCCTCATCAATTGTTTCTCCATGGAAACTGTGAGTGAGAAATCGACGCAGGTTAAGATGACGACCAAGCAACAGCTGTTTGTGATGCGGCACGGGCAGCGATTGGACGACGCCGACAGAGCGTGGCGGCACCAGAAGGGAGCTCGGACTTGGGATCCACCGCTGAGCGAGGTTGGCGTGGAGCAAGCCGTGCGTGTCGGGGAAAAGTTGCGCTCGCAGGGCGTGCAGATCTCGCGGATCTTTGTGTCGCCGTTCGTGCGATGTGTGCAAACTGCCGCCGGGTTCATCAAGGGCATGTACCCCGATGATGATGATCATGGCTCCTCCGCCATCGCCAACGTCAAGGTCAGTTATTCTTCTTTTTCCACAACCTTATTTTCCAGAAATGCCTTGAATGAAATTAATGAAATTCTTGATCAAGTTTTGTAGAATTCCTAATCAAGTTCATTAGAATTCCTGATCGAGTTTTGTAGAATTCCTGATCAATTTTTGTAGAATTCTTGATCAAGTTTTGTAGAATTCTTGATCAATTTTGTTAAAATTCGTAATCATGTTTGTTAGAATTCCTGATTGAGTTTGTTAGAATTCCTGAACAAATTTTGTAGAATTCCTGATTGAGTTTTGTAGAATTCTTGATAGTTTGTTAGAATTCCTGATTAAGTTTGTTAGAATCCCTGATGAAGTTTGTTAGAATTCTTGATATCAAGTTTTGTAGAATTCATGATCGAGTTTGTTAGAATTCCTGATCAATTTTGTATAATTCTTGGTCAATTCTTGTAGAATTCCTGATCTTCTTTTGGTATTGGTTGACATGCTGCTTGAATTTGGTTGCCTTGCGAGCGTCGGACTTTTAGGGTTCCGACTGTTCATAGGCATATTCCAACACTCGTTCAAGGCAAAGTTGCCATATGATTTGCATCTGTGGAGGCCATTTTGTTTAGTGCACCATTGTTTAGAAGAAAAGTCACTGAGTTTGGAGTTTTTTGGACTGCTTTCTTGCTAAGTACTTTTGCATTTTTGTGTGTTCTTTTTCGACATCTTGTATGTGCTTGAGCTGCAGCGTCTTCAATTTTGTTACAATTTTATTTCATCAGCGTGAACCAGACATGGTTGTCATATTCGGCGGGTTCTTCTTCATCAAACGTATAGTCATGTACGTGATGAATGTATAGTGATGTACAGTACATGAGATGTACATTCATGGACACATTCATTCAGTGTCTTAGAAGTATCTCTTATGTACATCATGGGACGATTGATGAATAGGAACTAGTCCAATATGAAAATCATGGAATCAAAAAGTCAAAATTATGATTTTCGATTGCAGAAAAAGCTGTAAAACTAAGACTATTCCAAAATCTGCAAGCTAACGAAATTGGCTTCTAGATGTACTTGAAAATTGTTCGAGGACATTCAAATTGACATTGAGCTTGAAAGCAAGAAACGTTCTGAAGTGTCATCTTTTTGTAGCTATAGTTCAGACTTTCTTTTTTCTCGTCTATCAAAGCAGCAAAGATTCAAAATGATCTGCATGAGTAAAGACTATTTTTCTTAGTGTGATTCAAAATATATTTCATTTCTTGTAAGCGTGCACTCTTTCTTTTCTGGTCATACTTGTTGAAGTTGCATGTTTTTGAAAGTCAAAATGGTGACATCCACCTGCCTTATACAAAATCTACTTCTGGTACTGATTTGAGGTTCCAAACAAGTTTCTAGAAATTGTTAGTTTCCTTCAATCTTTTTCCACTTTAATGCAATCAGTGATCTTAAGATTAAAAAAATTGCATTATCTTTTTGACATGACTACTAACCTTTTTAGAGCATAAACTCACTACACTGATAATGGTATTTAGTGTTATGGTATAAATAGTGTTACCTGCACTTTAACTTCACTCACTTTAAATTTCAACTAGTTTGCATTTAGAGTTGCCTTCTTTTTGTGCGCACCATTCTTTGTTACTTCCTCCAAACTATGGGAATTTTGAGCACGTCATGTGGGAACTTTGGGAACATCATGGGGGAACTTTGGGAACTTCATTGGGACTTTGGGAATGGCATATGGGAACTTTGGGAACTTCATTGGGACTTTGGGAACTTCATTGGGACTTTGGGAATGTCATATGGCAACTTTGGGAACTTCTTTGGGAACTCTGGGAACATTAAATTAAAAAATTAACATTTTTGAACAAAAAAAGTTATGACATTTTCTAAGAAATTATAACGATTTTTGTTTTTATTTTTTTATTTTTTGTTTTCAGATATTTGGGTATTTGGGTATTTGGATTTTTTTGGATTTTTTAAATTATTTTTATCATTTTTCATCAATGAATGGTGATAATGATTTTAATCTAATGGACAAACTCAATTTGACCCAAGTTTGTAGTTTGAGCCAAATAGTTGTTTAGATATAACTCATGAATTTAATTTATAATTTTTGCTGTAATAAAAATGAACCAATTTCTAACATTAAATGTAAACTTGTAAAAAAAATCTACTCCCAAAAACTACAATAATTGACAAATAGTGTATAGGTTGACATTTAGTATTGGTAACATTAAAAAAATTGTTGACATTTAATGTTGGGGTTTGTAATTAGAGTTGCCAACACTAAATACCATTATTAGTGTACTGTTCCCGTAGGGGTTGCTTGTGGGAATTTCGTACGCATTTCCTTACAGGTTTCACATTTCCCTATGAATCTCAACATTTATTTCCTAATAATTTGATCATTTAAGTAGTTGTTGATTTGGGCAGATGTCATGTTATGAAGATTCGTTGGAAACTCGAGATCCACACAAAGAACTGTACAGTACATGAGGCCCTTGTGATGTGACTAGGAATGCTTCTCCTTTCCTGCAACTCCTCTAGGTCCTGTGGTATGTTAATAATGACAATTAACAAGATAAGAGCCAGCATACCATAGGGGGTTTCAAACATAAAATCTGTCCTTTGAGCTTCTCACCTCAGAGGATCTCTGATCACTAGTGAATTGTTTTTGTTCACTCGCATGCGCAAAATCTAAGACATCCGTGAGTTTGCGAAAGTTTTTGTAAAAGAAGTTTTGGAGTTTGCGGACACAGGTGTATGAGCTGCGCGAAGCCGTAAAGGTGAGTTTCTTGAGTTCACTCCTAATGTGTGTCACGTTGGGAGTGAAGTCTAGAGGTGAGTCACCTGACAGTTCACTAATGAATTCACCGAAGTGAATTGTGACTTGAGCCACCTAAAAAAGATGATGTTTGAAGCCCCTAATATGTTTTATAACTATTTTTTGGGTAGGGGAACATGGACGTGAGTTCTGATTTATTTATTTATATTCCTTTTTTTTTTCTTTGGAGAATTGTGTACAGGTGTCCATAGAGTATGGGCTAGCGGAGCTTATGAACAACCGAGCAATCAGATACCCTCCACTTGACCCTCAAAGTAGCCAGGTTTGGAATTTATCTCTGGACGAGCTCTTCTCGGCTCTTCCACTTGACGTGGTGGACGTCTCAGTGTCACCGGTATTTCCCCAGGTCAGAAAAAATTGCACTTTTCACTGCTACAAAAGTGTCCACGATGACTGCAAATTGTCTTTGAATCATTGTGGACAAAGTTCACAACTAATTGTGAACATGTTTTTCTACTAGTGCTTGATTTTATTACACTAAAAATTTGAAACTTAATGCTCCAAATATGTTTATAAATTCTCACTCTAGTCCTCCAGAACTTTTTAAAATTTGTATGTTAGATTTTCAAGTCTGTTTGCAGGTGTGATCACTTGTTGAATGACTGATTTGGTTTGTGGAAGCAATTTTTTCCAACTCTTTATTGCACCCAACCTACAAGAATAAAATATTACTTCAAAAGCTCATGTTTTTAACAACTTTCATAACAAATTTGCACCACCTAAAAACGTCGATTATGCTTTAATTTATTGTTGGTATGTTCCTTTTTTCTTTGAAACTTCCTAATCAGTTTATTGCAACTCATAGAAATATGAAAGCATGTACTTCTGGCCAGTTTGGCATACAAAGGGTTAACAAATACAACATGCCTATTCACGTTACTGGTTAAGGTTGTGTCTTACAATAAAACTCTAATGCCGCATTTCCAAGTCCTTGTGCACTTATTTTCTGTAACAAAAATAATAATCACAAATCCTACTTAATGTTTAGCGTTTTGAACTGTATTGGATTGTGGAATTTGCATATGCTATATGAAACTTTACAATTGTATTACATAAAATGTTCAAAACATAAACCCTGGTCTATAAAGGGCTAATTAGTTGATCAATTGTTTTAGCAGTGAATAAATGGAAACAAGCCCCGTGCGAGAAGACTCTTGTGAAAATCATTAATTTCAGCCCATAAATTTGATTTTAGAAGTAACTTTGAACTGTTTATTTTAAGCGTTACTGATAATTTTCAAGAAATGCAATGGTATTCTATATCCAACTACAGTAGAACCTATCTAAAGTTTTATGCTTGGAAGCAGGTAGTCAATATTAGTTTGTGAAGGTTATTAGTTTACACAATGAGGTGGGGAGGGGGCAGGGTTGTTATTAGTTTACATAGTGGGGTGGGGCGGGAGGTGAGGATATTAGTTTATGTATTATTAGCTTAGGCAGGTTTTACTGTACATGGATATGATAGGTGGGTGTAATTATAAACTTTTGTTTGAAAACCACTATTTAATCTCTTTTCTAAGTTACACTTTCTAATGCATCTTCACATATTTTACTATTTTGGAAAGTGAGAGCAAGGAAATTTTCTTGGCAAAAATTTGCCTAAGTCTTACATCAAATTTTGATTGGCTACCATAACATTAAAAAAATTTGATGAAAAAATGGATGAAGTTGTCAAACCCCTCCCCAAGTCAGCACCAAGCTTGCTAGATTTTTGAATGAAAGATACTAATATTAGTAGATTTTTATGTATGAATGTATACACGCTATCAATTCTATCCAATTCTATCCAAATTTTCCTTGCTTGATTGTGTTGTGGGGTGTGTTGCTTTACTAGTGAAAATGCAAAAAATAAACCCTAATTGAGAGCACGCTTGGTTCAAAGGGCATCCTTCCATGTGAGGGAGGTGGGGGTGGAGCTCAGAGTTTTTTTTATTGGCAAATTTTAGCCTAAATCTTACCTCAAAATTCTTGTAGCTACCATTACACTAAGAAATTAGGCTCAAAAAGTGCATGAAATCGCTAGATGTCTCCTTGAGCAAACATACAATTCGCCAACTTTTGGATGAAAGTATACTATAAGGAAACCATGGTTGAATCTACAAAAAGTTGACAAAGATTGTGACCTACTCTACTGTAGATTAGGTCACAATTTTTGTCAGCTTTTTATAGATTTGACCATGGTTTGTTTGTAGTGGTAGCTCATATTAGTAAACTTGTTGAATGAACTAGCACAAATCATTCATTCCTTTCAATATTACCCAACTTTTCCTTACCTGCACACTTTCTAGGTTGCAAGTTGTTCTACCTTGGCATTAACATAAAAAATATACTAGTGGAGTCCATTGATCATCAATTAGATGGGATTCTAGAAAAAATTGGGACTTCCAATTGATCGATTATTGGTGAGCTACAATGAATTTAACCCCACCCCTCATGGAAGGATGCCCTAAAGGAGTTACAAGGATGTCATCTTTGCAAATCAATGAAGACAAATTTCAACAACAGTTAGGATGTGAGGTTGACATACTTTTAAACGTGTCATTAGTGCATTTCAAACATAAAATTTGCTCTACAAGTTTCTCACCTCCTAGGGTCTTGAGTCACTAGTGAAACTCGCATAACCAAAGTCTGACGCATGCCAACCAAAATTTGCAACATTGATGAGTTTGCGGTCGGCCTTAAATAGGGTTTTGTGCACAAATTAAAGGTTTGAGCGTTTGAGACATGCAAGTGGATGAGCTGTGCAAAGGTGAATTCTTGGAATTTACTCCCAATGTGAATCACATTAGGAGTGAATTCCAAAAGTGAGTCACCTTGCTATTCACTAGTGAATTCACCGAGGTGAATCATAAAGTGAGTCACCTAAAAAAATGAATGTTGAAGTGAATTGCAAAGTGAGTCACCTAAAAAAATTGATGTTTGAAGCCCCTATTGTTAATTGGTGGACTCCGGTGGACACGAAGAAGCAAGGAACTCATCAGTGCTTTCTTTTATGACAGTTGCCCAATTGGGAAGAGTCCTATGAGGACGGACATCGCCGGTACATCAAAACATTTTTTGCTGCTGCAGACAAGTTTCCACGTGAAAACGTCTTGTGCATCTCTCACGGTAAGCAAGCAGTGTTAATATTATTTTCAAGGGCAGGACCACCATGACAATGATGGTAGAAAATTTAATCCCATTTGACCAATATTACCGTACGTACAAATAGTCTGCAGGAATCATAAAGAATGGTCAGTTTTGAGTATGTCTGATCAACTCTTATAGAACACACTCCTAAAATCCTAGGGTCTACTATCAAAAAATTGTATAAGAAATGTTATTTGGACACTACTTCATATCAAGGTTTTATCGTGAGTCCTTCAATTGATCAAACGTCCATTACACAAAAGAGGGAGTAGTTGAGATGTCTAGAGATCATGTGAGAGTTAAGAATGTTCGAAACAACTGAATGTTTAGCTTAAGATCTTTGCTACCTCATTTGCAGTTGAAGCTATCTCCGATGTACAATTCGGTGAGAAAGGTTATTTATGATTGCAATTGTAAAAGTTATAAATCAATAGAGTACGCTTGGAATTAGAACCTAGAAGTCTCAGCCACAGCAAGCTCACAAAACCACTCTTGTGTGCTGCAGGGGAAGGATTAGCAACTTCTTTCTCAAAATTCAGCCTCACAAATGTATCAGTGGAGCATGTACAGCGAATACAGTACTGTGCCTACACACAAGCACAGCGCGAAGATTTCAGTGAGACATCAAAGTCTCCAATTAGTACAAGATCATCATGGAAGCTGATTAAATCATCCGGATTTCAGATAAAAGGCAGTTCCACTAAATTGTAACTCCATGCTCTCAAGAATGGCATGATACCCAGGAATAAGTCATCAGTGGGTAATGATGTTCAAAATCTTGAACACGTTCAAAGTCTAATGAATATAGCAGTGTACGATAGCTGAACAGCGAAACCTTAATGTATAATACAAAATTGGATAGAATTGTCACACGACAGGAGTGTAGAGATTTTGCGAAAGGACGTAGGCCATAAAAACAGAAGATTAGAATGTTATTATAATAATCAGTGAGCAATGGCAATAAAATATCAATCATTTAACAGACTTGTTCCTCGGTTGTTAAATTTCTAGCGTCCTAGTCACTGAGAGCTCTTGAAATCACATAACGAAGCACTGCAAGCATTTGGAGCTATGTACTGATAGTCTTCAAAATTTGTTGCCATACCTCTTCAAAGAGAATGTGGTTAAGGATGATGTGAAACTCCTTCGCCTGTGATTCGTTGCAAACGCATGTTGATGCTCCTGCTACTAAGGCTTCTCAGATCTGTAACTGAAGTAAGGCTTTACTGGTGAACTGGAGAGGGCTGCCTCAGAAAGGACAACAAAAAATGCCATGTGTTAGTCATTGTTGAGTGATCAAATTCGTTAGATTCATAGTGAGGATCAGAAGGAAGAAATATTGGAAAATTCTAAATGAGGTAAAATTAAGGCGCTCTAATTCTGTCAGGTTACCTAATTCTGGACAAAGGCAACTCAGGAAAAGATTGGAGGACAAAAGCAAGCGCACTTACTCGTCCACTCGAAAGTTTGTGTATGTCCTGAGAACCTACATTTTTGTTCTTAGATGCACTTCATGGGTAAATTTATAAAAACCAGTCTTACGACTTCACATCTTGAATAGGAAGCACATGCCAAGTACAAACTAACAAACCGTATATTATCCTATTAATGGGGGCAGTTAGAGGCATGGCAAAAGTACAAGAGGTTATACATCTGGCAAGTGATTACTTTGATTTTGAGGAACTAGGACGCGAAAGAGGTTACACACCTGCCAAGTATTACCTTGGCAATTGTAGACTACGGAGAGATTACACGTTTGCCAATCACTGCTATGTTTTAGTTTGTGGAAATTAGTATAATACAACAAAGACTGCAGCCCGTTTAAATATTCTACAAATAATGTGTTGCTTGTAAATTAGTGTCAGAGGCAATAGTTGGACAAATCAATGTAGCAGATTTAGGGGCTTGGGGTTTGGAGAAGGACGGACATACCGTAACACTCCAAATCTCCTTAGCGTACTCGGCAATTGTTCGGTCACTGCTGAAAACGCCCATCATGGAGGTACTCGCAATACACCGCTTTGTCCATTCAGATTCATCTCCAAAGACCTGATCCACCGAGGCCTGCAACCAATTATAACATTAGTAAAGCAACGGTAGCAAAATGTCTTTAGTAACCATGCAAAAAAAGACTACACTTCCACCAATATGGAGAGTATATTCGGTGAAGACTTTTGGCGACTCAAATTTCAAACATCTGACAACTGCCAATATTCTACCTCCGACTGTTGCTTTGAGGAAGCCTTATTTTTCCTTGCTGAAATAATGTTATGAAATTTAACATAATCAAAAGTGCAAAAGAAAACCAAATGAAAAAGTCCTGGTAAATCATGCAATGTCTGAAAATTTACACAGCACAGGATCCCATTTCTGACCTGAGCATCGAGGTAAGAGGGCCAGTCATGGGCGAGCAAGTAGTAGTCCCTCTCTTCCCGCAAAGAGTGTAAGATAGGCTCAAACTCTTCATACGGCCCGAATTCGCCTGCCTCGATTGCATGATAGACCTGCCAAATGAAATTCTCTTTAGCCATAGTCACCAGAAAAGTGACGAAATCTAACCTATGCTGTGCAATAACTAGGTTCTTTTAAAATCAGAGAACACTACATCTGACTATTTGGGATTCATATTAACTAGAAATGTGAAGCACAACAGCTACCAAGCATCACGTGAACCAAGTTTATACAACAGAAAGGCACATCATAAATGCGAACCAAACTAATTAAACTTAACAATCTACCCACGTGCCAAGGCAGAACACAACAAACCTCAAGTTTCTAGGATTACACAATAAGCCACCCAAGCCGTAAACCAAATCAACCTAAGAGATGGAACCAATTTGCGTCAGGGTCTCTCTTCTATGAATAAAAAAGACACTCATGTACAATCCAAACAATGTGGTACAAACATGGTTATAGAATAAAATCAAGCGATTACCTATTACACGAATCAGAGCTCAACAATCAGGGGCTGGTGATAAAGAAAACCCGAAGAATATATACCTCGAGGAGCCGTTCGTCGAGGAACTGCTCGCCATTATGCTTCAGGGAGTGACGAAGCCCTTCCACCTCTTCAGAAGAGGCTCCAAATACGAACATGTTCTCTCGTCCAATAGCATTGACGATCTCAATGTTAGCCCCATCCATGGTTCCCACAATTAGCCCTCCATTCATGACAAACTTCATATTGGACGTGCCGCTGGCTTCCATCCCAGCAGTTGAGATGTGCTGGGAGATGTCATTGGCAGGGACGATCACCTACATCAACATCATATTGTTTGTTAAGAGCGCGCTTACATCCTTTTTAGTCATTCTTCCAGAAATCACCAAGCACTTGCACAATGTGTGTAAAGTGTAATAAAATGTTTTTCGAATTGTTTATTATCATTACTCTCTGTTTCAATAGTAATAGCAAAATTATTAAGAATTCAATCTTCACAATTGGATAGAAAAAACCGCCCTTGCACATGTGCGCTCTTATCCAACGCCCCATTCTACACAAGTTTCACGTGCAATGTTGGTTTTCCAAACAGTGCCTTTTTTTTCTTTGAGTTACGATTCATACCTCAGCAAGAGACACACTATAGTTGGGAATGAACACCACTTTCAATAAGTCTCCAACCTCTGGATCAAAGTTCACCTTGGCACCAACCCTGTGTACAGAGTTTCAAACTGTTATGATAGTCTGTTGCTATTTGTAAGGTGGACGATACTATCCAGACCACTTCAAATAACTGCTTACATATGCAGGTGTGATGTATTCAAGTGAAAAATAATGGTAATAGAAGAGAATGCTTGAAGTCACAATTAAAAATAACACAAGTTTTGAACATTCATAGAATATGTTACGAAATGCCAAAGTAGAAAATACTATACCACATATTACAAGCGGTGTTGGTTTGTACAACGACGTTGTACCAAAGCTGAGAGATTTAATTAAAATGAAGAGAAAATTACTAACGGTTTTAGTATCCTTCACCTTGAGCCCAAAAATGCAATAAAAATTGCAGAATGACGAGACTGGAATTTACTCACGCGTTGATGAGGTGAATAATCCGCTTCGCCAAGTAATAGCCTGGAGCTGCCTTGCCGGCAAAAATGGCCACACGTGGTACAAACTTTGCTCGTTCTGCTGGTGAGGCTCTCTATCATTCCAAGACCAAGAGGGAAAAACAATTGAGGCCAGTAACAAACAAGATTAATGAAGAGCCTAAACTTGGAATGTCAAAAAGAGCTTAAAAGTTACATTTTAAATCTCTAGCTTAAGCCCTCGCTGAACAGAAGCCTGCACGTGCTCCCATGCATGAAACCCTATATGGAAATGAAAATATAAAAATAAAAGTATATAACAAAGAAGAAAATCAATAACAGCATCAAAAGATCCTTGTAATTACAAATGAAAAAAGGGCGTCTAAATTCAAGTGCAGAATGCTCTTAGTGGTCACAAACAGAAACTGCCATCCTCAAATGCAAGGTAGATTGCAGAGCACAAGAAATAAGCGTCACCTTGATACAAATGTAGCGGTGGATAAGACTCAGGATGTTCAAGAGTTGGCGTTTGTACTCGTGAATGCGCTTGATTTGCACATCAAAAAGTGCCTTCTCACTGACCTGAAACGAAGGATAGAAAGAACTCCTCAACTACGAAGTGTGAAAATGCATCCAGAAACTGTACCAGCCATGTATAAGTAAAACAAAAACACAACTATTGCTTTTTGTAGTAGTGTCAGACATAATTTGCTTACTTCAACACCACAATTACTCTTGATGAGTGCAGCTAGCCGCGCTTTGTTGAACTGCTTTGCTGCTTGGAATTCATGCTGCAAGCTTTTGTTGTTGGCCAAGTGTTTCATCCTCTGCAATCCAAAAAATCAAAACTAAGAGACACTTCAACACACCAAAATTACGTTCTCGAGGAGCTGCCTCATCACCTTTCGAAAAATAATCCAGATTATTTTTGAGCTCCTCTCAGGTGGGAGGTACCCGAATTCTGGATATCCAAATACTAATGTAAATTAGAGAATAAGTTGACATACCTGTAATAAGTCCAGCTTCAGCACCCATTCATCAGTCTCTACAGCTTTACTGATGACCTGCAAAAAGGTATACCCTGGTCAGATCTGCTTGAGCCCATAGATTGTGGAGAATGGCAGTAATCATTAAATGCCCAAGCTCAAAATAGTAACTCCAGTTTGGAAATTAATAACTTTTCATAAAGACATTCAGAGTACGTAAAATATAATCCCATTCTTCTATTCGTATATTTTTGCTACCTCTTTAAAGCCTCCTAAATTATTAGACTCAACTCCTGCAGGTATGAAATCGGCCACTATTGGCCATTTGGGCACTCAAACAAAGAAATCCAATGATATGAAGGGGCATATGAAGACCGTGCTCAGGCTGGGATTTGCTTGCAGAATCCACCGTCGTGGTGTCACGCCATTAGTCTTGTTCTGAAACTTCCCAGGAGTCAGCTCCACAAACTCCGGAAAAAGGGAGGTTTTCACCAAGCCGGAGTGAATCTCGGCGACACCGTTAATAGCGTGGGATCCAACGGTGGCTAGGATGGCCATGCGCACCATTTTCGTCTCACCCTCTTGAATAATGCTCATCTTAGTGAGCCTCTCAGTATCACCTGGCCATCTGGCTTCAACAACCTAATAAGGGAAAATTAAAGATCATATCAAAAGTTGCTAAAAATTCTTTTCATGCCAAACTCTTACTCTTCTATAGCAGACGCTGGTCATAGATCATCTTCTGGATATCAGAATACTGCAGATACATCATAATTATGAGGATTGAAATTTGAAGTGGGTTCTATGATTTGTCCTTTACTTGCCACACAAAACCCACTCTCAGATTCGGAATCCAAGTCTTGTCATGGCTCCTATAACGCAGTCTAAACGCCACTTGAGGTAGTGCACATTTTGAAGCAGCAAGCTTGAGATGACAAGAAATCCTACACTCTAGTGCACACATCAATTTTCTGTTTGTTTACCTCAATTTGTTCAATGTTGACATTACACTAGTCCAAGTAACAAAATTGATGAGATGACGCTTGCATGACTCATAGGTGACATGCTGAAATTACTCGTTTAACAAGTGTTTTATTTGCCTTTCTAAATTGGACTTTGACATGTATTATCTCAAACACATCACAAGATGTCATAAATGCAATAGATTATTTAGGCTTGCAACCTTACACCTAGTTGCACATAATGTTGATTCAAATTGTTCAACTTGTTGCTTTGATATAGTAGTCCTTGGACTAACAAATTATTACAAGTACATAGAGCAAAGAAATGACAAGAGTTGTACCTGGAGATGCCGATGATTGATCTCGTAAATAATTTCTAAATGACGAGGCAGCAACTTGTGCATCAATGGGACAGACCATTTCTCAAGCGCCTCTGGAAGTATAGTGTGGTTGGTGTAACCGAACACCCGAGTAGTGATGTCCCAAGCTGTATCCCAAGACATTTTCTACGTTCCAACACATAAACCAACAGTGCACCATTAGACGAGTGTCGGATTTGACACCAAGTTTAATGCAAAATCTATGCACATTATACATTGTAAATCTAACAATATTCGCTACTTTCTGAAAAAAATTGCACATAGAAAATTGAGCACCAGAAAGCTCCATTAACCGTATAGCATATAAGATACTGACCTCCTCATCCAGGAAGAGGCGCATGAGCTCTGGAATAGCGATGGTGGGATGTGTGTCATTGAGCTGCACAGCAATTTTGCTGTCAAACTTTGAGATCGCATCTCCGGGATTCTTATAACGCTTCATGATGTCCTGCACAAACACACAGAAATTTGTTTGAGGACGTTGTCACGCTACAGCAGAGGCAGGCAGCGCCACTTCCGCCGTGCCTGATCTACATGGCATGAAAAAGAAACAAGGTTTCCTCCTTTTCAAGCAACAGTGCCCAGCAAATCAACAATTCCTTCTTCATTGCCACGGCATCTATAATGAGTCACATATATTACCTAAATGAAACCACAAAAAGGGGATTACTCAACCTTTCCTACTATTCCACTAGCGCTAGGTTGTTGCAATATTGGATACTCTCTCCTATTCAAATAATCTTATGCTTGCTATATATTCTCAAGCATGTTTTGTCAAACCACGTAATAGATTTTTTTTATAAAAAGAACACGATTATAATTGTTCTGAGTATGTTAGACCGTGAAAAATATTCTACTGAATATAAAAATTCTCGTCTTTGATAAAACTTGTCCCATTATGGCAACCATTGCTCTAATGGACCTAAGGCATGCTTCCCCTACATTACCTTTCCTCTAGTTTGCCTCTCATGTGACAAGCCTCTAAGTTGAAATAATCAACTCTGGAATACGATTCCTGATGGCAGCCCCTAATACTGCTTGCAATGTCTCAGTCTTAGTATAAAAATGAAACAAAATAAAAAATGTCGGCGTATAGTTAGAAACTGCAAAAAAAGGAATAAGGGATACCTCCTAGCATTATTTAAGGAGAACAAGAAGCGCATTGCTTAATTCTATGCTGATCAAGAGCACTTCTTATTAAGACAGATTAGTACGACTAGAAATTTACCTGAAGAGTAGCAGCGACGAAAAAATATTGTTGCTTGAGTCGCAACTCTTTACCTTCCTCATGGTTATCGTTGGGATACAAAACAGAACTGATGGCCTCTGCCCTATCTCTAGCCTCCACTGCCTTGCTGTAGCGGCCATCATTAAAATCACCCAAACTAAACTCTTCCAAAGGATGCCTGCACCCCAACAACCAGATTCAATGAACAAGATTTCGTTGGAGACGTAGAAACTAAAGAAAAAATGTAAATGATCGAGCAACATTGATCCCTGAGTGCATGATCTTAAAATAGAAAACCCCGCTTTCAAAGCTTATATGTATAATCTCAAAACGTATTATATAGTTCAAAAATAGAGGACAGAGTTTCTATTTCTCATTGACGCATTTCGGTGCTTTCCTTGAAGCTTTCTAAATCACAAATTTCAATTCCTTCACACACAATTGTCTCAAATGGCACCCGCTAATTGCACGTTGCTAATACATCCTTAGTATCTGTCACATTGAGAGCACATCTGATTGGACAGCTTCCAAACAGGTTCCACGGTCCTGATTACATATCAAAGTGCATTTAGACACCTCCAAAACAATGTCCTTAGAGAAGGTTGGGTGTAGTACGGAAAGCAGCCATTTTGGTCATGCAGACATTTGGGGTTAAATTACCCATAAGAAGCACCCTTGTGTTCAAAAAACCGAAGCAACTGTTCCATAAGAACAAGGACAGCAACAACATGACAACTAACACAGATTAGATTTGCAGGATCATACATCTAAGGTCTCCCTTACAAGAGGCGAGCGTGTTTTTCTTTCAGTGCAATGAAAATCGCTTTCATTTGTGCTAGAAATTAGAAAGCTGAAGACTCAACTGTAAAAAAATTTGAAATCAAATTTGCAGAGGAAGGTGAGAAGAGAGTGAGAGTACATACGCGCTCCACAAACGCATGGTGTTGGTATTGAGGGTGCCGAAGCCAGGAATGGGAGTGTCATAGGCCACAGCTCGCACAACTTCCCCACCTTCCCACTTGAAGAAGGTCTTGTCTTCTTCCTGATAAGTGACCACATGGCCGTAGAAACGGACTGGGAACACCACATCCAAACGTTCAACTTCCCATGGATTACCCTTGACCAACCAGTAGTCCGGACGCTCGACTTGCTTATTTTCCAGAATTATTTGTTCGAAGATGCCGTATCGGTACCGAATTCCGTATCTGCAGTAAACAAAGATGCTATTTAAATGCATAATACCGTCAATTGCTCTTGATGAAATAAGTCTAATCTTGCATACAAACTATGCTCAATACTTTGATAGGCCAAACTATGTTATAAGCTTGAGGATCATAAATTGGCACCCATTTCCGTATCCACGTGATAAGTATATAGATGATAGCATTGAGTATTACAACCAGATGCATACGCATACTTACAAAAGCTCAACCGTTGACTAGGAAGAAATTATAGAGTAATAATCGTAGTGAATATATGCAATCCAAAGGTTAGTGAGATCGAATCCTGAAGGACACCTTGTTCATCAAAAAAAAAAGAGGCCGTAACTAGGACATTTGTAGTGGATCATACCCGATAGAGGGGATGCTGAGTGTGGCCATGGAGTCAAGGAAACACGATGCAAGGCGCCCTAGGCCTCCATTTCCAAGACCTGCATCTCTTTCTTCCTCCACCTGAGAACCACGCCGTGTTACATCAGGGGAATCCAGGGCAAAGGAAGGAGGATAACTGATTACTTGAAAATGGAATTAAGGTTTACAAACGGGTCCGGTATTGAAATTTACCGTTTCTTCAAGGTGGTAGCCCAGAGCCTTCAAAGCCTCAGAATAATCACCCTGCATTACAAATTTGCTTTCATTCAGTGAGATTAGAAAAGACGTGAACAAACTAGTGGAAGACACGCTGGATTACCAAAAAATCCAAATCCAGTTCAATAGACCATATTCACGGAACTTGGTTTGAATTTACCTTCATTTGCAAATTCAGGATTGCATTAAGCAATGACCGCCCCACCAGATACTCCAGAGAAAGATAGTAAATCCTCTTAGGATTCTGTAACAAAAGAAACCAAAAACCACAAAAAAGGGGGTTGGTAAATTGTTATTCCAAATCTTCAGAACAGAGGCCTCACGTCAGAAATAGATGATCTTAACGGGATTTCATAAAAGTAAGGTTTTCTTTGTCATTGTCTAAAAAGTGCTTGAAGCACCCTTCACCATACATCACTAGAATTTATCAAGAGCTTATATAGACAACTAAACGGAGAGACAAATCGTAAAAAAAACAAATCATTAACAAGGTTTTCATTGAAGTTTGCTTTCTCAGGAACCGTTAAACAACATCACAAGAGTCTTACCCTGCATGGTTCGTTAGACTGTCTTCAAAACTTTCAAACATCATCAACATGAGAATCATAAACAAAAAGGAGAACAAAATAAAGTTGGCGTAACGCTTTTCCATTACTAATGATGTCTAAGAAAAGAAACCATAAATACTGAACAAAGTTTTCAGTACAATTTGAGTGATTCAGGAAGTTTCAAACGACATCATAAAGAGAATCTTTGCAATAATTCATTACACTGAATATTACGTTTAGGTTGCCCCACGCTAATTTCTCGACTTTTTACACTATTCAAATATTTACTGCTACTACAGTCATCTTCATCAAGAATTACTGCAATAAACAAATTTTTAAAGGTCTAGCAACAACAACAAAGCTCCGGAACAACAAACTGGCGGCTTCCAAGTCGTAAACCATGTGAAATTCAATTTTTTTAGAGAGTTGCATGCACATCCAAGTGGGCAAGTGGTGAGTCCTGAGATAATTTTCCAGGGTAAGGCAACCTAAATGCAATATTCAGTGTAGATTGTTTAGACACCACTGCAAAAGAGAATCTTCTCCATGATTCATGATAAGAATCATATGTACTGATTGAAATGGTGTGATTGGAAGAAACATAAAAAAGATTTGATCACAAACAAAAGACACATAAACTGAATGGAATTGGCCTGATTGATGATGATGATGATGATGATACCGTCTTGGTGTAATGCCCCTCGGTTTTGTTCCAGCGCTCCACCAGGCGGTCCCGGACACTCTGAGCCGTGGCCTCGTACATCACGGAGGCATCCAAGGAGGATGCCGGATGGGCGAATGTGACTTGGGCATGGTGAAGGAGCTCCCTTTGCAACTGCTGCTGCTGCTGCTCCACCTCCTCGGTCGCCTGCTTCGACTTCTTCCCATTGCCGAAGATCTCCATCCTTCACAAGCGTCTCCACAAAGAAAAGACTTACTTTCTTCCACGCAATCACTTGCAAATGATTGATTACACAGGCCGTACAACTACACATGTCCACCACACACGAAACTCTGAGAAAAGCTGGAAAATTTCTTGTATGAATCATATTAGTCAGTGCAGGAACGAAACCGAGAGAAATTTCTTACCAAAGGAAATTCTCGAATTTCTTAAAAAGAACATTATTACCAATCTTCAAAACGCAAGATTGTTAGATAAAGTGCACAAGAATAACTAATCTCAAATTGAATTGGTATATAATTTACAGAAACCAAAAAACTTGACTCAGCTAGAACTCAAGAAAACAGAGTTACGAATTCCGTGAATGAGATAGATTTCTTCTCCGAGAGTAATCTTAAAGCGAACAGCAAAACATCTGCTCTCGATCCCGTCTCCATTGCTAGAACAACAAGACTACTACTAAACGTCTAAAATAACTGCCTTCTCCTAAACGTTTGGTTGTTAAACTTGTACTTGCTAGATAACTGCCGGCTAAACACAAGAATAACTAATCTTAAATTGAATTGGTATATAGAAATTGACTCAGTTAGAGCTCAAGAAAAACAGAGGTACAAATTCCCTGAACGAGATAGGTTTCTTCTCCGACTATCACGATCCAACTAACAGAGTTACTCTAATCTTAAAGCGAACAGCAAGCAGAACATCTACTCTCAATCTCGTCTCCATTGCTAGAACAACAAGACGCTACTGAAACGTCTAAAATTGATTGACCAACTCGTTTGGTTATTGAACTTGTGCATACATGCAAACACATTGACGTACAAACAAAAGACAAAACAGATATGCGCGAGTGAAAAGACAATAACTGGCACAGAGGTCAAAGAACTCCAATGCCAGCATAACAAGAGCTCTACCAACGAAAATGCAGGGCACGCATTCAATAAACCTCCACTAACTCTCTCTCTCTTACATACAAAGAGCACACCTCAGAAAGAACTACCACACCGAGGGCTTGTTAATCACCAAACAAGCTTCCTTCAAGGCCAAACAAGCTTCCTTCAGGGCCAAAACAAGCTTACTACTAATCAAGCAAAGCTTTGCTAATTACAGAACAATAACAAGCAGGCTTATATTCCGTGAGATGCACTCACCCGACCGACGCCGCGGAGGAGATCGGAGCAGCGATGGAGGATGGTCACCAGCACCAACAAAGCATGGAACTTGTGCACATGACCCTCCCTCGTCCATAGAATGGGAGCGAGCCAGAGCCAGTTCCAACAGAAAGGGTCCGACTATGATAGTCTAAGCCAGGGTTTTTTTTGTATTTGTCGAGGTAGAGCGACCCGCACCCTGGACCTCACGCAGGTAAGGAAAAATTGCCTATAATTGGAAAGAATGAATGAGGTGTATTTGTTCATTCAATATATTGCTAGTATAAGCTGCTTTCATCCAAAAACTGGCAAATATGGTGTGTGAGGAAGGAGGGACTTGGCAAATTCATCTACTTTTTTCCTTAAATTTCTTAGTGTATTGGGAGCCAGTGTAAGATTCTGGCAAAAATTTGCCAAAAAAAACCCTGGCCCAAGCGCCTACAAATGGCCATGACAACAAAAAATATTGTCCTAGATGACCTCATTCATCCATCATTCATCACTTACTCATCCTCTATTCATCGCTCGTTTATTCCTCCCTCATCCTGTATTCATGCTTCATTCATCCCTCTTCCCTCATTCATCATGTATGCATGCTTCATTCATCATGTATGCATGCTTCATTCATCTTGTATTCATGCTTCATTCATCTTGTATTCATGCTTCATTCATCTTGTATTCATGCTTCATTCATCTTGTATTCATGCTTCATTCATCTTGTATTCATGCTTCATTCATCTTGTATTCATGCTTCATTCATCTTGTATTCATGCTTCATTCATCTTGTATTCATGCTTCATTCATCCTTGTATTCATACTTCATTCATCCCTCGTTCATTCGGGTCAAAGAACATCTTTTGGAAATGCCATTAAAGAGATTAAAAAAGGGAATTGATATGTGCACACCGGGGGTTGATATTTGCACACCCCCGGAGTATATTTTAGATTTCTACAATGAAAAAGCTGAATTTGATAATTTTGAATTCAAATTTGGACTTAGAGACCATGATTTCATCTAGAATTATAAAAAGATTGCAATTGAACAACACCCAATGAAATAGCTTAGCTAGGGGGAAAAGTATTACTTTTACTTTTATTTATTAAAAAAAACAAACTTTTTCATTGGGTGTTGTGCAATTACAACCTTTTTTATGATTTTAGACAAAATCATGGCCTCTAGGTCCAAATTTGAATTCAAAATTCTCAAATTCAACTTTTTGATGATAGAAATCTGTAATGTACCCGGGGTGCAAATATCAACCCCGGTGTGCACATATCAATTCTCTTGTACCTTTTATCTATGAATGGTCATTAGCGATTCATCATTCAGAGTTTTATACTGTATTGAATTACACTAGAAATAATAAAGAATTGAAAAGTTTTGTGAATGGGGGAATGTGTATAATGGCAAGAGTTACTTTTTACAATAAGGGAGAGGGATATTCTCTTCCAATTCCCAGCAGCAATCCTGTTGCTTGGGGAAGTGCTGCTCTGCCGTCCCTTTCGGGCTTAGAAACCCAAAATGCATGTACGAATCATGCTCTTGTACTTGGGTTTGTCCATGGTCAATTTAGGAGGCCTCACTTGGTTTTGTAGTTTGTTTAGTCCTACAATGTCCTGTACTTGGTACATAATGAATTTATTAACCCCTAAATGCCCAAGGCACCCAATTTTTGTGTTTACAAAACTTTGAGGATGAATACAATCTTACCAAATCACTATTTTTAGATTTTTTCAATTCAAGTTTGTTTTGAAGTTTGCTTTCAATACCAAAAATCTAATTTTTAAAATGACTGTTAATGATTTTTCTACTCAAGATTTTGTACAAGGATGTCCACTGCAATCTTACAGTTTCTAGTGTTGAAAAATCTTGAAAATGAGCCTCAAATACACTAGAGCTTGGAGAAAAATCCACATTAAAAGTTTATTTAAACAAAATAAAGGGGTAGATTTTGAAAGCCGTAAATTGATTAAAGTTAGTCATGTAATGACCTTAAACCTCATATTTTTTGGTGACCAATTTTTTCAATTTGACATGTGAAATAAGGATTGGAAGACTTCAAGTCACTTGTGCAGTTTTAACACCCTCATCTTCAAACATTACAATCTTTCAAACTATAAGTGATATTGTTGTGTTTTCTTTTTCCGTGTAATCTCTAACATGTTTAGTTTGAATTTGTATAGTTACAATTGGAAAAAACTTGATGAAATTTATGAGAATGCGGATTGAATGTTATGTTTCATGAAAATCTCAAGAAGCTCAAAAAGCCTTGAGCATTTAGGGGTTAAATGGAAATTTTATGGATACCCCTAAAGTTTGCCATATTTGTATAGACATCCCTAGTTTTTCAAAAATTGCACAAATGTATTTGGACCATAATTTTCAAGTGTTTGTTTTGTTATGCAAGTTGTTTCTTTTTTAATCAATGTTAAAACAAGAAATGCAATAGAATATAAAAGAAACAACTTGCACACAAGGGAAAAAAAAGTGACATGCACAATAGAACAAACACTTGAAAATTATGGTCCAAGGGTACTTGTGCAATTTCTGAAAAACTAGGGTGTATTTATACAAATATGGCAAACTTCAATGGTATCCATAAAAAAAATCTTATATTAAATTAGTTGAATTTTTGAAGGCGATAGTCGATAAGTTCCTATTTTGTTTAGAAGTGCTAGATTTCTTACATTAGTTCTCACTGTAAATGTCCCTAAACGTTTGATTTGAGGTCCCTTATATTTTTTTCTTTTCTTTTCTTAATTAAATTTTTAAAGCAAATTACGAAGGATGCCACTTACATGCATTTATTGTGGACTTCGGGTTAATTTACAGCAGGAGACAAACTTAAACTAGTTTGAATCAAAATTTCAATCCAAGCAATCTTAAGAATAGCATATACCAAGGCCATTTTTTCTAATTGAGGCCACAACTAGTGGAGTGAAAATCTAAAAAGAAAAAGAATGACAAAGGAACAAAGAATGAGGTTTGATCAGTTTGATCAAGCCCTTTGAGATTTTCAGGCCCATCCTTATGTATCAATTATCCAAAACCTTTATTCTTGGCGAGCCCAATATGTGAACTAGAACCACATCAAATATTGTCTTTTGAGCATTAATATAACTTTCAACACTTCAATCTTGACCCTTAGAATAAATGCCTTGATACTAATTTCATGAACTCAAGTAACGCAAAGGAAGGATTAGCAACTTCTTGGTCTCCAAAGCCGCCTCAACTCCCAATGAAAACAACCCAAATTAAAATAAAAATTTAAAGATAACAAAAATAGACACTCTACTAAGCATTCCCTCCTAAAAAATAAGGTCTTGTGGTATTAAGCTACAATGTCAAAATTTGGTGCCCCTAATCCATATGGACACCAAAGTTAATGCCCAAATAGGCTTGGAACACCAAATTGCAACACAATAGCTTGGTGCAGAAATAGTGTAACTAAATGCAACAACTTTGTAATTTGGTGCCGTAACATTGTACAATATCCTCATATTGGAATTTTTGTAAATCAAATTTTTGTTGCTTAAGAGGATTGTCTTTAGCATAGAAGATGTGAGTATGGAAAATTCATCACCAATATTTTTCAATCAATTATCATGTAAAATCAAGAATTAAATACAAAATAATTCACCAAAAATGTGGTTTTTATTTTGAGGAATCAAACTTTGGTATGTTTAATTGGGATTGCACAAGAATTAAATATCTGTGACTCAAAAGAGCAAAATACCAACTATGTTTTGTATTATCAAAGTTCTTTGAATGGCAAAATAGGTATTTAAGGACTCATTGGAGGGCATTGCATACTACAACTTGATGCAACAAAGCCTTATTTCTAGTAGAGCTAGGAAAAAGTTGCAGAGTGTGATGGAGTTGACAACATCGAGCATGGGCTTTTTTATTGACAAGCCCTAAGTTAATGAATGAGGTAGGAGGCTCATAAACCACGCATCTAAGAGTTGTTTGCCATTTTGGGGAAGCTAAATTGCTTCAAACAATTTTCAATAAATTTTAGTAGGAAGAAAAATGGAATTTGCATATAAGGTAGGAGCACCCATAAGCGTCAGTGTCCCCATAAGCGTCACCTCTGAAATCTTGGAAAATTTGTGGAAGTGAATAGATGTAATGACAAGGATGTACAACATGTGAACATGAATTCTTAAAAGTGGTTATGGGCGCAATGACAGTTTGCTTTTTAAAAATTCACAACTTATTCTCAAAGTATCCAAATAATACGTTCAAAAGTGCAAACTCATTTCTTTTCTGTTCCTAATAGGAGCCTATAATTTGCTTGTTGTTTATTAATAATCATCATGTTCAAAACCCTTAATTTGACATCTATAGGTGCTCCTACCTTAATATAAGTCGTTTCATATTTTTTGGACCTTTGTGAAATTAGTTATAAATTTTTGAAATTCAAAGGCAATGATCATTAAAACTAATCACCCCTTGAAACGTACACTTTTGGTACACAACAGAAAGCAAAATGTACCTCTAGGCCATGATTGGTTTCACAGCCAGAGCCTCTTACCTTAGTGATCATGACTCCACTTTTGAGGGTGGCTATTCATATGATGTGTCTTGAATTGGGTCGTTAGAATTTAGTTTTTGAGGCTGAGGCCCACATGCTAATGCTGTCCAATTTCAACGGCCTTGGGGATATTGCTCAAACCTATATGTGGACCTGGGGCTATAAAACCTTCAAATTACTTAAAGTTCCAAAGGTGAAAAGATAAAGGGACAAAAAGCACAACCGGAGAAATTAAAATTGCAATTATTGTTGAAATTGGTTAATTTGTGTCTCCGTATTCGTAAGTTATGGCCTTTTCACACCCATTGTTAAGGAGTAAACTAAAGAGTCAAAAAGGGTCCTATGAGCCTTAGCATTCACACTTCGAGTATTATGTAGCACTAAAAATGATGTGGAGTCCACGGTGGCATCTTTTAACACTCACAATTTTTAAGTGTTAGCAATAGTGTTACGGTATTGTAACAACTTACAAAAACATAAATTTTAGGATTGTGGATGGAGTGTTATGGTGGTGGGGAGGAGTTGCACCATTAAGTTAGATGTTAACATTGCTATTGCTTTATGTAAAACTATAGTGTGAACCCAAAACAAAAAATCTCTCAAATATTTAGTTTCAAAATCAAAGCCGTGTGAATACAGATTGGGTTTTTTAAGCCGACTAGTACTAGTATTTGGTACTGCATTTTTCATAGTGCTGGGTGCAAAAGGGGCTTTAGTGCAATATTGAGCCCTTCCTTCAATAATTTCAAGCATTTTAAAAGATATTTTCATTGTGTTGCTACCAAGCACGTGGGCTTCAACGGTTGGTTGAGGCATGTAGGCGTTTGAAATGAATTCCTTTGGTTGTGTTGTTTGTAAGAGCATCCTTAGTCCAATTGGGCATAGAGGCCTCTACCAATGCTTTCACGGTGGGGTTTAGCTTTTTAACAGTAACCAAGATCCAATGCATCGAGCATGTTCCCCATCAAAATGGAGGGGTTGCCAAAAACTTGGCTATGCTTGCTAGTTTCAGCGTTCTTTTGAAGGCTGTCAAACCTCTCTCTACACTATTTGTCAAAGAAATGATGGCAACAGAGTCTTGAAAAGCACGCAAAGGCAAAAAAACTGCAACAGATGAGGAGCTTCAATTATGTAGGAGTTTTTGCACATTTCACAAGATCCTATCCAAGGCAACAGCCAATGTTACAAGACATTTTGAGAGAAAGTGGAGTCCCACTACAACAACAATCGACCAAGTAGTGGAATTTGTCCAACATGAAGTTTAGAGGCAAAGTGGGGCTATATCAAGCACAACATTGCCAAATTTGTAGGCAATTACAAAATCATAGTGGTTTGCAAGGTGTCTAGGTCCTCTCCTAAAAATGTGCTTCAGCAGTCGCTAAAATTGTGTAAGGTGAAACACCCCAAGCAAAATCCGTTTGTATATCTTCACTACTGCTTGTTGTTGAAGGACATTCCTTGCTAGATGTACACAATCCCAAAAACTAGAATTTGATTAGGCAATGGTAGGATTACTGCTTTAGAGTTACCAAAGAAGAAGTCTTCAATTGCCATAGGCAATACAATCTTGGAGTTTTTGGATGGAGGAAGCAACGAAGAGCCAGCCTAGCTTCAATACAACAACTGCAACATTACAAGCCGCTTTGTTAGGCCGCAAGGATCCAAGAGTGCTAAAGTAGATTTGCAAAATCTGAAGGAAAAAAATAATACTGGGTGCGCATAAGCTAGGCGGCATTTGAGATGGCTGCAACAAATATGATGAAAGCACAGACTCTTAACAACCAAGCTACCCTAGCTCTCTTCACTTTGCCTGATAAAACACAACTTAATGAGGTGGGAAGAGAATTTTTGGAGCTTAGGCGTGAAAAAGAATTAACGAAACTGAAGAGACAAGTTTTGGAAGAGAGATTGGTGATTGCTAAATTGACAAAAGAAGCCGCCATAGAGGAAAACTAGAACTTTGAAGAGGTTTGTTGGGCGACAAGAAATCGAGTGCCTCCTCCATCTCTTTGCACTCCTAATTCACCGCTTTGCATTCCCAATCCAGCTGTTCCTGAAAATTTGAGTTTCTCACCTGAGGTTCAGCAACTCTCATCCTCTCCTAAACCAGAAGATCACAATGATGTAAAAGAGGAACCTCAATAAGATGATGTAGCACAAGAGACTGATGAGGTTTTTTCAAACCCTTGTGGTGATGCCTCAGATAACCTAGTATTTGGCTCCTACAACTCTACCCAGCAGAGTAGACATGTCAGTGCATTTGATGTTTTGGATAATGGTAATGATTATTACATCAGTTTGTTTTTCCCTGTGAGTGGTCACGATGAAGGTTTTGCAGGTAGTTCGTTTTTTCTTGTGAGTGGTTGTATAATTGATCATATCCTTCCACACTTTCAAGAAAATTTTGTATCGTCTCTCCAATAGCGCAGCGTTGCAAAATCCAAGAGTTTCACTGCTTCTCTGCTTGGCGATCATGGCATTCCATCAAGTGAAATTTTTTGGCATGATCCTCATATGGACATAGTATTACCCCATGTGGACCCCACTCCATTCTCTGGAGAATGGAGACGCATAGATTGGGCAAGATGAATTGACCCCCTCATTGCCTAGCCTGGATGAATGGGGCGTCATGCTCTCTCCACTGCACATCTACAATAACTACCAAAAATTGTCTCAATGTTTGTTTAGACGCCAAGTTTTTTTCAATATTTTCACTATATATAAGTGGTATTTTATCCTTAGATTTTTTGTGTGTGATCTTGTGCAATCATGATCAGGCATATCAAATTTTGGTTACTAAAAACCAAAATCCTGTTTTTGGTAAATTGTTTTGTGCCAAAATCAAGAAAGTTGATTAAGAAACATTGGTGATGAATTTTTGAGATTTGATTGCATGGATATGTTGGAGACATCCATACTCACATGTTTGCTTCAAACAGACATTTCCAAAAAAATTCTAAAAATTCTAAAAATATTTTAATTTCAAGCCAAATTTAGTAAATTTGATAATTCTTCATGGAATCTATTTTTGGCAAAATAACTCATATATTGAAATTAAGTTTGTACCTTTAAACATGATAATATGTTTATTTTGCCAAAAAATAGATTCCATGAAGAATTATCAATTTTACTAAATTTGGTTTGAAATTAAAGTATTTTTAGAATATTTTTAGATTTTTTTGGAAATGTCTGTTTGAAGCAAACATGTGAGTATGGATGTCTCCAACATATCCACGCAATCAAATCTCAAAAATTCTTCACCAATGTTTCTTAATCAACTTTCTTGATTTTGGCACAAAACAATTTACCAAAAACAGGATTTTGGTTTTTAGTAACCAAAATTTAATATGCTTGATCATGATTGCACAAGATCACACACAAAAAATCTAAGGATAAAATACCACTTATATATAGTGGAAATATTGAAAAAAACTTGGAGTCTACGCAAACATAGAGACAATTTTGGTAGAAAATGTACAACGTTGTACATAATATGTATTATAGTATCTTGGTCTTTAAGGATTATAACAGCCAAATCTCTGCCTTCAATAGGGTTTTAAAATATCATGAACACCCAAATTGGGTGCCTTGCATATTTAGGGACTGAAATTTGAAACTCGAAGCTTGAAACTTGAGACTTGAAATTTGACACTTGAAACTTGGGACTTGAAACTTGGGTCGTGAAACTTGGTACTTGAAATTTGGGACATGAGACTTGGAACTTGGAACTTGGAACTTGGAACTTGGAACTTGAGGCTGGGACTTGGGATTTGAGACTCGGAACCTGGAACTTGAGATTCGGAACCTGGAACTTGAGACTCGAAACCTGGAACTTGGAACTGGACACTTGGAACTGAACACTTTAGAGTCCGGGAAATATTTGAGATTTTTCGGTTGGTCTCCTTCAATTCCCATACTGAACCGGTTTGTCAAGAAACTATTTCAATTATTTACTCTATTTCATATTAAAAATAAACTTTTAGAAGATTCTTAATCGGTTTTTAGCTTACTTTTATAAATTGCAAACGGTTTTGCTAGTTTTGAACTAGCAGTTGGTTCTCCTTGGACCTTGGGACACTTGGAACTTGAGACTTGTGATTTGAATTTTAGAGCTTGAAACTTGACACTTACAACTTGAAGCTTCAAAATTTGAAACTTGAAACTTGGGACTCAAAACTTGGGACTCAAAACTTGGGACTTGGGACATCCGACCCTACTTTACTAGTGCACGTGGCACACGGACTACAGACTACCGAGGTCATACCATCGAGTCACCACTCACTTGACCCACGCACATGCGTCCTAACTGAGGAATATAGAGCCCCTTTTGAGGGTCCCGTATGTGAGAGAGCCCTCTCTCACGTAAGGGACCCTCAGTCTCAAAAAAAGGCCTTATATTCCTAGGCTAGGGTGCATGTGCGTGGGTCAACCAAAGATGTTCAAAGTGCAGCAGCCAATCCAAATCTCACTTAAGGTAGCAGCACCCATAAGCGATGTGTCCCCATGGGCATCACCTAGCAGTTAAAGATTACTGAATACAAAATCAAATGGTTATGGGTGAGAAAGTGATGGTTATGGGTAATGAAGTGATGGTTGTGAGTGATTGCATGACAGTTTTGAGTGCCCATCTCACTATTTAAGAACCAACAAGCCTTGTTTTTAGCATCTCTTACACATGGTTCTTACAATTTTAGTGATTTTGAACTTGTGAAAAATCTTTGCAATTGGAACCTTGAAATTGGTGCCAATATTTTTGGTTTCCACTTCCTAACTTACAATATGTTCTTCAAAGTTAGTCAATTGTTTTACCTACTCCAAAAACCCTTATTTCCACGCTTATGGGTGCGCCTACCTCAAGCTTATCATTTGTGTACAAATGTAGTAAGTGTTTAGTAAGTATTTAGTGAAACGAATCTTGCACCAGTTGTAGCTCCACCTCCGCAGCGCTTTCACCAAAGATTCACATAGCTCCTCGCTCCTGAAAACGACAACATCAACCTCCATTTTCTCTCTAAACCATTCTACACCAACTCTCCATCCATGATAGTCTCTCTTACATACATTCCCCGCACCAATCCTACAATCCACTCACAGCTTTTCAAACAACTTCGGTGTTCTTAAAACACTCGAGCTGAGAGTAAAAACCTTGCTCGGGGAATCGCAGTACAAGCACCGCTTGGCACTCTTCTTTTGCTGACGAGAGCAAGGCTGTAATCGTGACTTATGAAAAGAAGTCACTTATGATTTGAGGGAAGAGGAATGTCAGGAATTCGAGCGACGAGGAAGACGAGCCTGGGCACATTCGCCCGTCGAGCTCTCATCGAGCTCCGAAGCTCTGCCGCCCTTGTCGTTCCTCAGGAGGAGTTGCTTCGCCATGTGCCGGTCGTGCCATTGGTGCCGTCACGCTCGTTTGGATCCGCTCTGTGGGACAGGGTTAGGGTTCCGATCCAGTGTGGTGGCGGTGTGCAAACTAGGGTTTCGGGAAACTTGATTGACAAGCGGTTTAGGGTCGGGTCTCCGGCTCTTCCTCTTCCTCAGGTGTTTGTGCTTCACTGGTCTAGCTTTGTTAGATTAATTTTCATTGAAATGTCAATTACGTTATTGAATGGCGAGGATCTCGTTGAATGTTTTGAAGAATTTTTTACTTGATTTAAATCATTTTGAAAACTGGCACTAAATATGCTTTCGGAGTGTGAAATTGAGTAAAAGGGAAAATACTGCCTTCTTGTAGTAGGATTATCAAGTTTAGGGTTTAAGGTTTTAGGGTTTGCTACACTAGCTAGAACTGGAAGGTTAGATTTTTTAGTAAAACTTTTTTTCGTGCCTGTCATTTTGGAAACTATGAATTGGGAAATGGCACAAATATGATTTCATTGTTTTGTGAGGAATTGAGAAACTGAGTAACAGGAAAATACCACCTTCTAGGATTATCAAACATTAGGGTTTAGGGTTTAGGGATTTTACTACTGGGAATGGCACTGCCGATATCTCTCATTCTTAGTAAACTGTTAGCTTAAGTTCCCTCGCACTGCGCAAATAAGGACTTGACGTATAGGTATATGATGAGAATCAATTTTTTAAATTTTTGGTTGTTGCCAAAAGAAAATGGAACTCAACGCATGTTGCTGGACTAAGGTGTCTTTTCTAAAACATGCACCAAATTATGCCTCTTCTCATCTCCTGACCGAGTGCATGATTCTATGTAGGAGTTAAGCTTTTGTTTTAGGTTTTCCATTAACAGTGTTGTGTTGCCTGTTTGATTTTCTTAGGGTGTTCGTGTCTTCAATAAACCTTTTCATTCGTCACGGACAAGCGAGATTGCTAACTCAGGCAAGAGCAGTGAATCCATATCCAAGGTTGCTGGTGAAAATGCAAAAACTTCTGGGGAAACTGCAAAGGCCGTACGTGGTGGTGTAAGTCCTCTCCCCCTTTCTTTTAAGCGAAAACTTCATGGATACCCCTGACGTTTGCAGTATTTGCATAGATACCCCTACCTTTTCAGAAAATTCCACAAACACCCTTGGACCATAATTTTTAGGCATTTATTTGTTGTGCTTGTACTTCCTTCATGACCAATGTTGAAGAAGGAATGTAAATGAAACAAAAAAGAAGCAACATGCGTACAAAGGAAGAAGGAAAGTGGCTATGCACAACAAAAAAAACGCTTGAAAATTTTGGTCCAAGGGTCTTTGTGCAATTTCTGAAAAATCAGGGTTATCTATGCAAATATTGCAAACTTCAGGGGTATCCATGAAATCTTCCCTTTTTTAAAACAGTAGTGCGGTTTGCTGCTTGAAATGTTTGCGTAGTTTATCCTACTTTTTGAACACACTGAGCATATCCTTAGATGCTGAAATAATAAATGTTTTGAACGTCCAAAGATTGTCGTTGAAATGTGTGGTTGTGTTTCTGCTGCAGCCAGTCTCTTGGGCTAGCCTTGCACTCTTGGTGGTGACCGGAATCGGCTTGATTCTGTTGTGGGAGCAGGAAAAGAAACGGCAGCTGGAAGGTTGGTTATCTCTTTTCTTTCTAGTATCTTTATTGTCTATTCACCAGGGTGAGAGACGAATCTATAGTTCAAAAATTTAGAAAGTTCTGATATCCGTTAAGACGTGTTTTCATAGCAATATTTGCATATTGCAGTGGATTTCTCATTTTTATTACAATTGTGACATGCGGTTAATGAGTAATGGCATTCTAAGATTGTTGAATAGAGTTAATGAAGTGAAGATTTTTTTGTATATTAAGGTAGGAACACCCATTACCAACATTGTACCTAATGGCATCACTCTCTACACAAGGTAGTCATTCTAGAACTTAAATCTAGGTACTCCATAGATAGCTTATCATCTTGGTCAACAACAATAAGCTATCTATGGCATATCTAGATTTTAAGTTCTAGAATAACTACCCTGAGTAGAGAGTGATGCCATCAGGTCCAATGTTGGTAATGGGTGCTCCTACATTAAGGATCATGTGAAATCATACATTTTTACTTTGGTTACAAACACTTACAATTTGCTGCTTCTAGTTTCTATACTTGTCATGAGGGAATGTAGAAGGTGTTAGCATTGCACCCTGGTTTTTGTCTTGATTTCTTGCTACTGAATATATCCGCTTTCTGTTTATTGATTGCAGTGCTACGCTCTGAGAAGGGGGCAGTTGCTCAGACAGGCCCTGGAGTTGGGAAGGCAGCTATTGGCGGTCCTTTCAAGTTACTGAATCAGGATGGGAAAGTTGTTACAGATCGTGACTTCCTTGGCAATTGGTCGCTTATTTACTTTGGCTTCACCTTTTGCCCAGATGTATGCCCTGAGGAACTCACAAAACTGGCAGAAGCTATTGATAAAATTGGTTAGTCTTCTCAAAGTGCCATTTGTACTCAATACTCCCTCTAAATCCTCTAAAAAGCTCCAAATCAGACACATTTCTTGTACCACTAAAAAGCTCCCTTTTGCTGATTTCAAACGCTAAGAAAGCGTTTGTCATGTACAATGATCTCATGGGGCAAGTTAAGCCATTAGAGAGCATTCCTCTCCTAGCAAGCTTGGCCTTGCTCATATGAGGTACCATTGTTGCCACTAATCTTTAAATCATCAATAATGGAAAGCTGGCAACATGCACAAATATGATACTTTTTTGCATGGAATTTGGGTGCCCACACGGCGACATCAAAGCCAGAGATTTTGCATACATTTGGTAGACGGTACATTGATTCTGGAATGCATGTGTCACTAGCACAAAGACGAAAATCACAATTAATCCTTTGCAAGGACCCTTTTTGGACGTTTTTAGAGGGACAGAGGGAGTATCAGTTTGTGGTATTTTTGGTCTTTGAGCTTCTTTTTTCTGCAACTTGACTTGATTATTTAGTCATTTTCCTTCTTTTTTCAGGTTCATTTTCATACTGACGATCTCTCTGAAATGCAGAGAAGAAAGTAGGCCTGCAGGTTCTTCCTGTCTTTATTTCCATTGATCCAGAGCGTGATACAGTTGAGCAAATTCGAGAGTACTTGAAAGGTAAGCCTTTGTCCTGATTGCCTTGAAACCCCTTAATTTTGGGCCTGCCTTTCTGTAGCTTGGAAGGGATTTTCATTTGTTCTCATTTCTAACACTCATACACGTAGTTGTGCAAAGTGCTGTAATTCAGTACCTTGCCCCTTTATTATACTTTGTTGATTTAAGTCTTTTTTGCCACTACACTAATTCCACACTTTTGAAACTATATTTAAGGTTAGAATATTGTAAAATAGTAAAACTCAGATTCCATGACAACTCCTGTGTTTATATGGACTTTAACAAAGCGCTTTGCTTACTGATTATGAGGTGAAATTGTTACGGAGCCTGTTAATTGGAAGTGAAAATCTATTTGCTCTTCTTGTAGTAAACGTTTACTTCGTGTTGTAACATTTTCTCAACCTGCAGAATACCACCCCAGGTTTGTGGGCTTGACTGGCTCTGTTCAAGATATTCGCCAAGTTGCTCGAGAGTATAGAGTTTATTACATGAAAACCGAGGATGAAGGCAGCGACTACCTTGTTGACCACTCCATCATCACGTACAATTTCATATACCATTAACCTCACAGTTCCATCAATTTTGCTGAGTTTCTCTTAGCTTAATGCTGTGGCTTTCTCTTTCCCCAAGTTGTCAAGAAAACATATTAACATTAACCCATGCAGACGGGGCGTTTTTTGGTGAATATTGTAGGGAAAATTACAAATAGGGGCATGAAAATGTAAAATATTACAAATCGGGGTGCAATTTCAAAAATATTTGAAATTTTTTGTAATTTTTTTTGGTTTGGACATTGGTTGATTTAGATACATCCCATTAAATGCTAGCTAACTTCCAAAAAACTTAAAAGTCTCCAAAAATTGCTATCCCCTTCACTAAATTTTCTTTATTTAGGCTTGATTTGGAGAGTCCTTTAAGTTTTTTGGAAATTAGCTAACATTTACTGTAATGTGTCTACATAAACCAATGTTCAAACCAGAAAAATTTACAATTTAAAAAAAAATTGTGCCCCTATTTGTAATTATTTTGAAACTACGCTGCCCCCTATCTGTCATGTTTTAAGTTTTCATGCCCCTATTTGTTATTTCCCCAATATTGTAGCTAAGACTGATGTATGTAGCTTGCTGGTCTCTATTTAACTACAGTTAAGAGTCTAACAAGTGGTGGATATTTTTCTTTTGTGGGGGAATATTAAGAGCGCTTGGTATACTGCACACGCCTGTTTGTGGGCCGGGGGGTGGAAGAGCTTAGATTTTAAACTGGGCAGAAAACGTGAGAGTTTAGAAAGTTACTACTTCTATAAGACTGAATCCAGAAATTTTAAATTTGTATTTGGATTTGAAGACCCTGCTTTAGTCTAGGATCGTGGAAGGAAGAAGATTAAATTGACTAACCATGAAATAAGGGCAGATTTTTTACTTTTACCCTTGTTTGTAAATTCATATGAACGCTTGTGCCCCCCACAAACTACACTAGTAATGATATTTAGTGATGATATTTAGTGTTGGCAACACCAATTACAAAAATTGTAACACTAAGTGTCAACAACACTACTGGCATTATTAACACCAAATGTCAACATAGATACTATTAATCAACTAAATTTCCACCTAGAATTCTAAATCAGTACTATAATAGTTTAGCTTGCACTAAAATATTATCCGACATAAACACTAATTGTCAACCAAATGATAATTAGAGTGAGTTAAATGATAGGATAAATAACACTATAAGTATCGTAACACTAAATATCAGTATTAATGTAGTAGTGTGTAGTACTATACCAAGCCACGTTGAGAATCTGTAGACTGTTCTGTACTTAACCATTTATTGTGGGAATGTGAATATACTAACAAATCCATGGAATTTTGCTATTCTGTAATTCTAACCATTTATTGTGGGCAATGTCTTGACATGCTTAATACTGTTATAGTCCCTTTTCATGCAAAAAACTGCAGAACATTTTTGGCTGAATTGAGTAGAGTTTATTTTTATTTTTTAGAATGTGGTAACCATGTTGATATTGTTGATATTGATTACCATGGTTGCAGGTATCTGATGGACCCTGACATGAACTTTGTTAAGTTTTTTGGGAAGAACTTCGATGCAGAATCTCTTTCTGAGGGAGTCATCACAGAGATTAAAAACATCTTGAAGAGACAGTAGATCGAAAAGCTCTGGGCCAGGAATCTCAATAATCCATGACTTTTGGTCATGCGGTTTTCAGGAAACTTTTTTTAAAGTTTCCATTTCTGAAGGTTCTTGCCAGATTGATTAAAATACGCGGATCTTTTAATATATGGTGAGTTATTCTGGATCAGTATTATTTGATATGTAGAGTGCAGTATCTTTTCAGGGGGCACATAGTAGAGTAGTTTGCCGCTTGAGTGAGTATTGTTCAAGCGAGCTCCCTCTTCATTACTTTGAGCTTGGCAACCCGATGTTTATCAGCATACTATCAAAAATCTGTACAGACAACCAATAAAGGGAAAATACTTGTGCGTTATGTCGGTATTCCACGTGCGTACTATGTTGGTATCTCTATTTATAAAGCATCAACACTGAGTATTGCATTTAAGTCGCCTTAGAGCATCCTCAATCCAGCTGGGTTAATACCCCTCCATCGGTTCTCTAAACGTGGAGAATTGCAAACCTGGTCCAATACATCCGGCAATTAGGACGTGATCTTGGATGGGATAGTAAAACCTAGCCCACTCCCGTTAGTTTCAGCGTTCTTGAAGAGGCCTTCAAATTCCTCTCTATACAGTTGTCATAGCAATGATGATTACTTTGCAAGCTGGAAATAGAGATTGTGTCAAAAACACTTGATAAAAGTTTCACAAAAATGAAGTTTACAATCTTGCTACCTATGTCTGCATTGGGTTGGAGGAGCCGGTGTGCTGCCCGCTTCGGATGAGGCCACGTGATGAAGCTTGCTAATCGTCATTAAGCGAGCCCAATGGAGACTCTGGACTGAGGATGCCCTTACCCTGGTAAGTTACCTCATGACTTATCACTTGGCCATATGGAAGTGCATGCAACTCTCTAAATACTTGGATTTTACATTGTTTGCGACTTGGATGCAGCTGATTTTTTTTATTTCCGCACCTTAGTTGCTATTGTCAAACCTTTTATAAAAAAATTTATTGCCGTAATTTTTGATGAAAATTCCTGTAGCAGCTGTAGAATGTCTACAAATTAGTCTGGGGCAGCCTAAACGTAATATTCAGTGAAGTGTTTGTCTGTCATAGGCAAGACAGTAGTTGGTCACTTTTATTTACTTTCACACTGCTACTCTAACTCAAGGTATATGAATGGAAATACAAATTCAAAATTTTCAAATCCAGTCATCTATTGATAAAATTGTAACTTAATATCCATTATATCAAGCACGGACCTTCAAATGGGCCTTGAGTTGTTTTCATAATCAGTCACATTCAACCAAATCTGTATGAAGAGTTTGCTAACTTATGAATGTTTTGTCATTTGATGCTCATAAAATGCAAATGTGGTTAGATGGTGGCGAAAGCACTTCAGTAACTTTCTTTGAAATATTACTGACTTCACTACAAAACAAGATAAACCACCATTTCTTAGACTCATTCTTCGCTAATGCTTACATTTTAATTAATCGAAGTGAAAAAATATGAGCTCTTTACTCCAGGAGTCCAGGTCCATATTTGTTGTGTGTAATATACCAAGCCCTCTGAAATTTGAGGAATTATTGCAAAGAATTTATTTTGGATCTTCATTAGTCAAGTGATACGCAGCCTATGATGCACTTAGGTAAGAAAAATATGGAAAAAAATCATCAATGTTTGCACGTCCATCCTTGGCTAATATTAGTACCTTTCATCCAACTTTGGCATGTATAATCTTCTATTGAGAGAGATATGATGATTTCATCCATTTTTTCCACCCATCCTTTTGACATCCTTTTGAGTGTGAGGGTAGTTAGTGTCAAAACGAGGTACAATTGTGGCAAAAAAATATTGCCTAGAAAAAGTTCGTTGGGCAGGTGAAATGTCCACAAAAATGATGTTGAAATAGCCCATGTGGATAGAAGAGCCCCTGAATAAGGACTATAGGTCCATTTCCACTGACACGTTGGACACATCTCCTTGATAGAATTCTGTTTTCTTTTGGTACGTGAGTTCAAATGAATGTTCTTTACATGCGTTTGAGGAACTTGTAGGAGGACGCTTTGAGCAAATGCGTTCTCTCACATGATGCATATTCCAAGTCCAAGCAATCAATGAGGTGGTTCCATATGATCCAAAAAATAGAAATATCATGTGTGGCCTTTTAATTACTGGGATTTTGGAACGTTCTTGAGCTTAACCCCTGAGCACCCAGAGTTGAAACAAAAAAAGCTTGACTTATGTGCAATCAAAATGCCCTTGTGGATTGAAAAATATGATCCACAAGATCCGACCATACAAATTGTTAGTGGAAAGTGTCTCCAACATGCTAGACTTGATTGAAAGTGGTTTCACTAAACATGCAATGAGATTATATCGGTCAAAATTGAGTTGACCCAGCTTTTTGAGAGACATTATAATGTCTCTTGGGCGCTCAAGGGTTAAAAGCAATGTTCATGTTTTTTTTTGTTCACATTCATTGCTTTTGACAATTCTTGCCCAATGAGAATGGGATTTTGGGTGATGCACTAGGGGTAGTCATACCTTCTTCACCTCATTCTCAATCTTTAAAGAATGGAGATGTGGCACTCTCTCCTTGATTTGTAGTGGCCCCAATTTTTGAAGACCGAGAAGTTTTTTTCTTCACCTCTATAGGAGAAGAATGGATGTGAAGGAGTTTTAGCATGTGAAGTTTTTACCCATTAGGAAGAAATTGAGACTTCCAAAGGGCTGTGAGGGTGGTTGTTCTCGATGCTGGGAACCAGCTCCTCCTAGTCGTCAAAAAATACTTTTTTTTTAAAATTTTATTAGTCGTATCATCCAACGTGGTCGGATTTCAACTAGGCTAGCTAGCCCATGTGGAACTGTTCCCATGGTTTGGGAGAATGGGCCCAAAGTTCCCATGGTTTTGGAGAAGGGGCCCATTCTAGCTCGGTTTATTGCACATATGTCAATCTGGGCCCCGCATGTGTCAGTGCTTAAAAAAACAATGTTGTATGGCTTCCCTTGCCCAGGCTTGTGCTTCCTGCAATTTAGGGTTGGGTACCCGTGGCCCTCCCCGCGGTGGCACTATCCTAGGCTACTCCACTTGCAGTTCATTTTTTTAATTTGCCCTAAGTTTAACCCCTAAATGCCCAAGGCACCAGATTTTGGTGTCCAAAAAATTTCAAGAAATTTTGAAACCCTATTGAAGTTATAGATTTTATTGTTTTGAGGTTTTCTTTTGTGGAAAAGTTGCACGTTGAAGTTAGTTTCACCGTTCAAATTCAACTTCCTCCATATCTTATTCCATTTGTTTTTGGTGGAAGGTTAACTACAAGCATACATTTTCTATTGTAAATAGTGTCGTGAATAGTGTCATGAATAGTATTTTGAATAGTGTCACAGAGCCTATGAGAAGTTGCCACATTGAAAAGACGGGCATCAAGGTGAGCAAAAGGTGAAGATTTCCCTTGGGCACTCCCTTGGGCAATAAGGGCCTTTTTATTGAAATTTTGACATCTAACAAAATCTAAAAGTGCTTTTGGACTAATTTCACTTGGAATGTCTTTGTTATAGAAATTAGGATCCTTTCATTGTTGAATTTTTTTTCATTCATAATGATTTTTGGTCAATAATTGAAGTTGAAAATTTCTTTGTATTAGACGGTTGCCTTTTGACAATTGCGTTGCAGGCTCATTTGTGAAATTGTGGTCATGGATTTGGAAGAGGGGCCATTGGTTTTGAAGTAACAACAATAAACACTAAAGCATCCTAAGTGGTTGTCTCCCAATTTTGTATTTAAAATTTGCCAATTTGCATTAGAAGTTTCAGGGAGCTAAAAAAAACTTAGCAAAAAATTCCATACTCATCATCATTCAATTACAATATCTTAAAATCCGCATGGCCATTTGGGATTCTTTTTGGGTAGTGCCATTTAGAAACCTTGAAATTCAAAATTCAACAATTACATTTTCTTTTTGATGTTTAATAATGATCTTACAAAAACAATTCAAAAACTTCAAAACTACCTTATGAAAACAAGAAAAACACCCTTGGGCATTTAGAGGTTAATTTAGGTTCTCATCCATTTGTTGAGCTTGTTGCTACAGTACTTTGCTGCAGATGCAGGTGGTTTCTTTCTTTTTGTTCAACATAGCAACTGACAAATCCATGTGGTACATACCGACTATTCCAAGAAGAGTTGTAAAGCCTTATGTATATGAATGAAAGCCCTAATCCTCCCACTTTGCCCTAAACCATCCGGAACCTTAACCCCTAAATGCCCAAGGGTGTTTTTCTTGTTTCCATAAGGTAGTTTTGAAGTTTTTGAATTGTTTTTGTAAGATCATTATTAAACATCAAAAAAAAATTGTAATTGTTGAATTTTGAATTTCAAGGTTTCTAAATGGCACCACCCAAAAAGAATCCCAAATGGCCATGCGGATTTTAAGATATTTGTAATTGAATGATAATGAGTATGGAATTTTTTCAAGCCAAACCGTAAGCATTTTTGCAAAATGTTGCTTACGATTATCCAATACTAATAACGTATCGTTAGTTATTGATTCCTTTATAGTTTCCGTGTTAAACGGACCTTTATGTATATCTTGTAACCAGGAGGACATTAGTAAAACGGCCCGCATCCTTGAAATGTCTATCTGACTTAAACCGTCGTTTTTAAATGAATTATTATCAGCTGATATTAATTCTTTATTACCGTCTTCTTGCCCATTCGTGTTTATAAGTACCTCAACTTTGAAATTTTCTAATTCGGTTTTAGCACCCAAATTTTTTGTTATATTCACTGCTTCTTTTTCGAGAGGTATGAGATCAATAATTTTGACGTTTTTAAATGATTCTTTAGCCTTGGACATTAAATAGGGTAATAACCCACGAAAATTATGGATACCCATGAAGAAAGTAACTCGCCTAGATTTTTTTTCCCCAGCTTTTTCCCTTTGGGTCCTACGCATATTGTGTCCAAGCGTTTGCTGAACAAAACTTATTAAATCTTGAAGGACAAGGACTTTAGCCTCCTCACTTGTACGGCAATGCCAAAAGACACTAATTGGCTTATAAAGACCCATATTAAAAAATACAAGCTTCTGTGCGGGCAGGTTAAGTCCAGTACCCATTACTCCCAAAGCGGAGGCAACGGTAAAATTAGTCTGTGTGGATTTTTCGTCTTCTAGTATTTCCCCTGTGTGCGGAGTATGCGCTATGTCCATATTACTACCTCGAATCTCTTTGCCTTCAAGGATTAGACCCACGGCGGAAGTATAATTGCTTAGCCAGTCAAAGAATTTTCTGGCTTGGGCTTGATTCTCGCAAAAACCGATAGTATAGAAATTAGCAAGTTGCTCACAAATATGAATAATTTTTAACCAAAAATTCTCTTTGTAAATATGGAACCAATTTGCTTTGGTGGTTACAAAAATAAGTTCATCAAGTTTTCTATCATCATCGGACGCGATATGAACATGACAAATCTTTTTTTTCGGGTCTTTTGAACAAAGTTGGATAAATTTTGAATGATATTCTTGAACCGTTGCAGAAATAAATGTACATGTTTTACATTGTGTAGCCAAATACACTGGGAACATGTTCATGGCGGTAATTTCCGATGTGAACGGTAAATTTCCTTTTGGAAAAATTATATCAAGTTTTTTCGTTGTAGAATCTTCTTTGTCGGTGTTATCGTCTAAATATGATGCTATTCCATCTAAATTGTTTTCGTACTCTTCCGGGGAAAAAGCGTATTTTATGTCAAATTTATAACGGTGTTCGTGATACTATTTGAATTCGGCCAAAGTAATTCTCCTGCCCAAGGAACGGCTATAGGGCCTATAAAAAACAACGGAAGGACGGTATGATATGCGAAGCAAAAAAGAAAGCCACATTTCTGTATTTGGCAGTTGCATTTTATTAGTAGTATCGTTCTCCAAAGCATCTCTCCACTGCAAAATAGATTTTTCGAACGCTGCAAGATACAGGTGTGGATCTTCCGAGTTCAAAATAGCTCCGTTCTCTAATTTAAACTGCGTCACTGTTTTCATGTTTGGGTTTTCTTCTATGTTATCTTGTCTGCCCCAAGCTTTTTTTTTATTAAAATCGCTTACTCCAAGAATTCTTTTAGTAAATGTAATTGTATTTAGTGAAATTTCACTATTTTCTTTGAATTTTAAACAAAAATAGATATTATTATGGTGTTTTCCACTGGCAGGTCCCTTAAGCTTCCAAACTGCCCCACCTTGGTCTTCATAAATTCTGGAAAGAAGTCCACGTATAATTTCAATACTGCGCAAAGTCCGGACAGTTAGATCCTTCATAGACCAGGGTGTTATTAAAGATGTACCCTCAAAATTTGATTCGTTTTTTGTAATCATCATCCATTCATAAGGTACTTTCCAAGTACAGGAATTGACAAAATTATGTACTTCATCAATTGCGAGCCAAATAAAATCTTTATAATATAATATAAGGGTTGCGAATGGGGCTACTTTCGGAGCATCGCCCCGTAATTTGAAATAGGAATGAATTGTAAGAAAAATTTTAGGTCTTCTGGAGCTGTTAGGTAGCTGACCTAAACCCTCTAAGAAAAGTTTATTTAATACATTATATTTTGTATTACTAGCTAGCGTAACTAAGTAAACATCAATCTCATTAAGTGAATATGACGACTTGAATTCGGTATCGTCGTATATTCCCTTTTTCTCCCTTTCTATCTCTTCCTCTTTCAACTTTTGGATCAATTCGTTAGTTTGGATTACTAACTTCAGAGTGGGAAAAGCTATGATAGCTATTCGGGATTCTTCACACACTATTCGCATAGCCGTTTGGACCGCACTATAGGTTTTACCACTTCCAGTAGCAGCCTCAACAATTGATAACGCTTCGTTTCTATAAATATCTTTGAAATGTTTTTGTCCATGAAGATACTTTATATTCTTTTTGTAATTGGTTGTTTCTTCCAAATAACAAAAATAGACATAATCAAAAAGTTCTTCATAAAGACCTTCAAATTGTTTTTTTGATTGACAAGATTTACAACAAATGTCTTTTGCGGTAGTTTCTGCTGAATAAGAACAGATTATTTGTAATTGACAATTCTTTTTAAATTCCAACAATGTATTAGAGTTACTATTAGGATCTACGTCTTTTTGTGTCCACTCCAAACTTAAACAACGCACTGATTTATTATTGGAATAGGGACAATACGAAGTATATTTGGATTTCTTCTGGAAAGTGGCAAAATCTGATATATTATCACAATTATCATTTAACATACTAGAATTATTTTTGTCAAGAACCTCTTCTTTACTAAAGTTAAAATTGTAGTAATCATTTAAAAACGTTGCACTTAATACTAATAGTTTTGTTGCGGAATTAAATTTATCGTTTTTAGTTTCTATTGCAGTATTCAAATTATCATTCGAATTAGCATTATAAAGAATAGAAGAGTTTTTCATAATATAGTATTTCTTTTATTTTATTTTGTCGGCAATTAACGATTTTTTGGTAAATGCCTCGGGCAAGTTGGCACCTTTAAAATAGCAACTTGCCCTCTTTTGTTTCCACTATAAAATAGCGTGGATCTGATTGCAACTCGCTATGTATGGGGCGCCGCTCCGCTAACGGGGGTTTTATTCACTAACAGTGGAGCTTTATTCGTGCTCATCTACGAAGACCATGAAATAGAGCAAAATTTCAATTTACCGGGTTTATTTTTCATTTTTGATTTTGCATGAACTAGCCTCCGGCAGGGAGCCTTTTGTAAAGGGATTTATTAAAGAGAAATAGAAAAATTGTTTGACCTAAGCTCAACATTGGCATCACGTACTACTATTAGAAGAGTCACACGATGTCAAAGAAATTGAAAAAGATTTCTTGTTTTATTTATTTCAATGAAAAAAAACCAACGAATCAATTTCTTTTAATGTTTGTTTCTGTCATCAAGTTACTTAATGTATTGAGATCACGTGACGCCAAAAAAAACATTAAAAAATAGTATATCTTATTATTACATTATTGTAATTATTATTACTATGGAATTATGTACTAATAGCTTGTCATTATATTATTACTAGCCTAAGATTACGCGATGACAGAATTTTAATTATTTAATTATAGTGGATTTCTAATTTATTATATATAATAATTCATCGATATTATATATGATGATTCATCGAAAATAAGTCATTTTGATAAATCATCATTATAATATGATGATTCATCAAAGTGATTCATTAGTATCCTAATGAATGATCGGGGAAAGCAAACGACAAGCGCCATTTAACAAGCCGCGATTAATGGAGTGGAGGGAAGTCTCAAAGCCTGCCTATTATTATAAATTAGCCCGAGACCTCCCATGAAAAGCATCAGTGAAAGCCACTTCTATAGTATATAACGTGAAGAGAAAGAAGAGCACCCTTTTTTCAAGTAAAATTGTGTTCAGGAATAACATAGCATAGTAATAAATAATAATGATAACAATGCTGCTGCTAATAATAATAACTAACAAAATGCAATTGCTCATTTTATATTAAACCTTTTTTTTGTCATCAGGTTACTTAACATGCTGAAATTACGTGATGCCAAAAAAATCCTCATTTTTATTTGCCGAATTTGAATTTGCAAGAGTTTTTTGGGGAGTAGAACTAGAAGCTTCTTCGATAGCGGCCCTAGTTCTATCATCCCCCATAAAATTGCTCCTTTCTATATCCTCTTCTTCACACGAAACCCCGGATGAACCTGAATAACGATTATGTATACCCTTTTGATTTTCGGAATTCAAAAACTTAGCCACCGCTTTATAGACCAAATCATTTATCTCTCTTTAGAGTCTTGATTCGGCAAATCTTGTACATCTTTCAATCTAGGATTTTCATAAGAATTATTTATCAATTCCTTAAGTTTTAGCTCTAACACGGAAGAAGAACGTTCCGACAAAAAATCTATGAATCGTAGTGCTCTCAAAGCTTCTATCAAATCTGGACCAAATGATCTTTCAATCGTTTCCTTACTAGATGATCCTTCGCTCGTTTGGATCGCAACCTCCTTCTTTGGTGGAATTCGGGCCGATTCTTCCGATGCTGTTTCGACTTCTTGTGTTGTTTCGACCTCTCGTGCGGGTTCATTATACTTCCGATCCAAGGGTGCGTCTTCATAATTATAGTTCTCATGCGTCACATGGCCGAGAATACCAACGCCCACGAGTAAAGCAACCTCCACAGCTTTATAAATCCAATCACCAACACTCTTTATGAATGTTAAAATTTGACTGAAAAACCCCTTTTTCGAAGGGTCTACTGGAGGCATGGCTTCTTCCACTGGAGAAGCTCCACGAAAAAGTTCAAAAAGATTGAAATTTGCCACCCCAAAAGAAAAAATAGCCACACTAGTTCCTATCAAAATGAACCGGACAAAAGACAAACGCCACAGCTTTTTGCAGAATAGAACAAAAACCAGCCATTTCTCCCATAACCAAGGAGATTTTAAATTGTCAATTTCGCGGAACTACAACTTTATGAAATCTACAGCCTCATTCAAATATTGTAATTCTCTTTCCAAGAATTCCTTATTCTCCAATTTTTTTTTTCATTCATCCTATTTTTCTACATTTACTTTAGTAAAAGGTTCTCCCATATATTCCCGACGTAGGTGATTCAAAGAGTTATCAAATATTTTCTCATACTTGGGTCTTAATTCAGTCCTTTGTTTCATTTCCCACAAAAATAAAAAGGAATACGCTTTCTTTACAATCAATACACAAATTTTGTAAAAACTGAGCTGTTTGCTTAATGCGTGAATTGAACCACCATAAATGAAAATCTTGTTCAATAAGAAAAAACCCAACATAAGCCACAAAAAATAAAACAATAAAGTCAATACCCAATAACATGCTATCATGAAGAGTAACCATACGGAAAAAAAAGCCCCTACGACTTTGAATTGAGAAAACTGCATAGCTCCTTTCTTTTTGTTTTGGTCCTTTTTTCAACCTGAAATTACGTGATGCCAAAAAAATCCTCATTTTTATTTGTCGAATTTGAATTTGCAACTTTGTTTTGAGATCTTTACCAAATTTAAACGAATAAATCTAAATTTTTCTGATATTGAAGATAGAGATATAGAGATAGAACGCAATATGCACGAACGCCAGCAAGAACAAAAGAAGTTACTACCTGAGATAAAGGGAGTATCTACTGTTAAAATAAAACAAGTTCCTGCTAAAGTAGAAACTGACGTGGATTTAGACTTATACAAAAATGAAAACGAAGAAAATGACACGAAAGAAATTATTGAGGCATTTAATAAAATTTATAGTTCCAAAAAAGAACTGGATTTGATTGCAAAAAACCTTGTAGAGCAATATTGTGCAATTTTTCCGTACGAACTCTCTATCGATCTTAAAACTATAATTGAAAAAAACTTTAAGTCAAGTTTGAAATTGCTATCAAAAAAAGGACTTGAAATATTCCAGTTAAAACCACAGGAAGAATTTACTATTAATTTCGTTAATCAACTTATATGGAATCATTTTTGTGTTGAAATAAATGCTTTTCTCAAAGAAAGACGAAAATGTTTATTACATCCTCCTATAAATTTACGAGGAAGCTATCATACTGAAGCCTTGTTACATCTAAAATCTGAGCATCTTCCCAACCTTAAGATTAATATCAAGAATATTTGGGAATTTCTTGAGGCAGATTTCAAAAAGCATAAAGAGCTTGATTTGTATAACAAGTACCCTTTGTTTACTAAAATAGCTGTGTATTATTTTCTTTATTGCGCTGAAAAGGACGATGAAAAAATTCTCAAGGGATTTGTACAACAAATAGGGAAAAGGGAAAGCGGCAACTATACACAAAAAAAATTGAAAACAACAGAAGACTATAAAAAACTTCAAAAAGTATGTGAAAAAATAACCAAGATCTTGTTGAACTCCAAGCTAATAAATGACTTTAGAGATTTAAGAGCGGAACTTTTGAACCAAGGCATTTGTCGTAATTCTTCCCATACCGATTATCTATGGGACATATTCAAAAAGTTTAAAGTGTATCCAACAAAGGTACTTGAGGATATTGAGTTTGACAATGAAAAGAGTATCTTATCGTTATCGCATTTAAAAAAAGCTTTTCCCAAAGTAAAATTGTTGGGCCATTTTGCTTATGGATACAAAAACTTACAGGTTTTTGTAATTCCAGAATCAAAGAAGAAGGCTTTTATCGAAAAAATCATAGAAAATTTTACTGTAAAGAATAATGAAACTAAGATTGAATTTGTTAAGTTGAAACTTCTAATGCAAATTGGCAAATTTTAAATACAAAATTGGGAGACAACCACTTAGGATGCTTTAGTGTTTATTGTTGTTACTTCAAAACCAATGGCCCCTCTTCCAAATCCATGACCACAATTTCACAAATGAGCCTGCAACGCAATTGTCAAAAGGCAACCGTCTAATACAAAGAAATTTTCAACTTCAATTATTGACCAAAAATCATTATGAATGAAAAAAAATTCAACAATGAAAGGATCCTAATTTCTATAACAAAGACATTCCAAGTGAAATTAGTCCAAAAGCACTTTTAGATTTTGTTAGATGTCAAAATTTCAATAAAAAGGCCCTTATTGCCCAAGGGAGTGCCCAAGGGAAATCTTCACCTTTTGCTCACCTTGATGCCCGTCTTTTCAATGTGGCAACTTCTCATAGGCTCTGTGACACTATTCAAAATACTATTCATGACACTATTCACGACACTATTTACAATAGAAAATGTATGCTTGTAGTTAACCTTCCACCAAAAACAAATGGAATAAGATATGGAGGAAGTTGAATTTGAACGGTGAAACTAACTTCAACGTGCAACTTTTCCACAAAAGAAAACCTCAAAACAATAAAATCTATAACTTCAATAGGGTTTCAAAATTTCTTGAAATTTTTTGGACACCAAAATCTGGTGCCTTGGGCATTTAGGGGTTAAACTTAGGGCAAATTAAAAAAATGAACTGCAAGTGGAGTAGCCTAGGATAGTGCCACCGCGGGGAGGGCCACGGGTACCCAACCCTAAATTGCAGGAAGCACAAGCTTGGGCAGGGGAAGCCATACAACATTGTTTTTTTAAGCACTGACACATGCGGGGCCTAGATCAACATATGTGCAATAAACCAAGCCACCCATTCTTGGGTCCAAATCCCTCCTAATGAATGTGTGTCCTTTTTTCATCTTGCTCTTCTTGCTTTCACTCTTGTTGTAGATGGAGACTGCAATTGAGTGTGTGAATGCAACTTGTTTTTCTTACCGCACCACCATTTTTCAAGATAAACTCACTGTCCATTCTCCAGTGCCCACAAAAGAGGAGATACACCTTCATGGAGAAGTGCTCCCATCAGGGGTAGTCACACCTTCTTCACCCCATTCTCAATTTTTAGAGAATGGAGATGTGGTGTCTCTCCTTGATTTGCAGATGCCCCATTCTTTGAAGGTTGAGAAATCTCTACACATGCGGAGGAAAATAACATGGTAGAGAAATCTTTGCATGCAAAGTTTTCATCTTGGCTTGTTTTGTTCTTCACTATTGCTCCTCTTGATTTCACTGTGCATGCTTGTAATTAGAGACTAGTTGAGTGTTTTGTAACTACAAGTAAATCATTCTCCACCACCCACAAAAAGGAGTCACACCTTCAATGGAGAAGTGCTCCCATTAGCTCTTATTTTTACTCCACCACTTTTCATTCTTCATAGAAGTTTCACTCTTTGAATAGGTGTAACTACTCTAATGTTCATGGCTAACAAATTAAGGCAGGTAGCTCAAATTGCCACCTCTCTTGTAAAGCATCCCATAGGTAGCTCAAGAATGGATATGAGGTGGTTCTTGAATGGACCCTCTTTAGTCATAGAAAAAAAAATATTCTATTGCAAAAGCTAATCATAATCCTTGATTTCACCTCATCTCTTTAAAAGTTACAAGGGAACAATTTATAAAGACCTAGAGTCACAAATAGGTGCCTACTACAAAAAACTTTGAAAACTCATCAACAATTCAATAATGCTTTAAAAAATATGAAAAAAATATGTTTTACATTTGGCATCCATTTCTCTTTGTCTAAAAACTAGACAACAAATCTTCCAATCTCAGAAAGCCCATGAAAAAGGTAAATCAATCCTTAAATTGTTGCTTTTGAGCTACCTACCTTAGTCAATATATGTGCCAAAGAGAATGGGGCAAGAGGGGGTAGAGGGGATGCTGGTATTAGGGTTCTTTTTTTCTAGCTAATTTTTACCTAATTCTTACATCAAATTGCCTCTGGCAATCGATACACTAAGAAATTTGTGAGAAAAAGTGGATGAAATAACTACATCCCTCACAACTCAAAAACCATATTCACCATATTTTGAATGAAAGTAACTTATATTATAAACCTTATTGGATGAACTTGTGCATATCATTCATTCATTTTGATTTTAGCCAATTTTTCTTGCTTGTGTGCATTCTTGGGTGCGAGTCTGTCTACCTTGAGGACAAAAAATAAAACCATGTCTACCATATGAGGTAAATTGGGGAAAAAAGTGCATTTTGGAACTTTTGTTATTTTTGTCATTATGTACAATCTAGCATATTACAAAAAAATAAGCATGCACTTTCTTGTACAATAATCAAGTCTCAATAATTGCCTCCAAGAATTTTAAACAACTTTGAGCAATAACTTGCCTACATTTATTGTATGTAAGATTAAGGTGGAATACAAAATGACCCCTTTGTTTTTCCCAATTCACCTAATATGCTGTTCCTGGCTAGCATCATCATTGAAAGGAACAATGTGGGGTTGTGGGTCCAGTGTTTGGGGAGATTTTAAAAAAAACTAGGTACATTTCTTAGTCTTATCTAGGTCACTCGGTTTTTAAAAAAATCGGCCATGGCCTAGACATATATTTTTTGGTCGGCCAGTAACCTCTGTTTCTTTTTTTCACTTGGTTGATTTCATAAGTTTAGGAAAATAGTTCGGTTGAAAACTGAATTTCAATGTATTATATCGGATTTTTTTTTTCTTACAAATGCTGTAGACAAATCGATCTTTTGCTTACCATGTGCATGGAGTTGGAAGTTGAGATTTAAGCTTCCAAAGTTAGGGTATACAAGGTATACAATTGAGCAGTGAGCACCACGTTTCCTCTAAGGATTGGTGCACCAAGTGCATTGTTCATCCCATTAACCATCACACAATCACCCATTCACCCACTCATCCACTCACCCTCCCATTTACTCACCCACTCACCCTCCCATTTACTCACCCACTCACCCTCCCATTTACTCATGGCCCACTCACCCACTCACCCACTCACCCACTCACCCACTCACCCACTCACCCACTCACCCACTCACCCACTCACCCACTCACCCACTCACCCACTCACCCACTCACCCACTCACCCACTCACCCACTCACCCACTCACCCACTCACCCACTCACCCACTCACCCACTCACCCACTCACCCACTCACCCACTCACCCACTCACCCACTCACCCACTCACCCACTCACCCACTCACCCACTCACCCACTCACCCACTCACCCACTCACCCACTCACCCACTCACCCACTCACCCACTCACCCACTCACCCACTCACCCACTCACCCACTCACCCACTCACCCACTCACCCACTCACCCACTCACCCACTCACCCACTCACCCACTCACCCACTCACCCACTCACTTACTTACTCACCCACTCACTTACTTACTCACCCACTCACCCACACCCACTCACCCACATGGTCACCTCACTTATGTTTCTTGTTTTTAATTTTTTTGAACTTTTAGCACCTTGTAACTACTTGTGAAATAAAAAAACATTTGATTTTTTTTAGAAGGTTGGAAAATTTCCTTATCATGAAAAAGTTCATAGGTTGATTTCCCATAGTTTCAAATTTCATTCGGCCCATTTCCTCATTTACAAGTGCACATTCGGCTAAATTTCCAAAAAATGAAATTGTAACTCGACTAATTTCCTAAAGCTGTGTCTTTATGGTCGGAAACAAATCCGTCAATTTTCATTTTTTCTAGCAATCCTCAAAAAATCGGCTGACTTGTAACTAAAGCTCGGTTCTCCCCGGACACTGCGTGGGTCATATCCTGCAAAGAGGCGAAGATCTCGAGGAGTAGCCCATGTGACGGGAGTAGGCCCTAAGACCGCGCATCCCGGGTGCACCACGGTTGGCCCGCGCTGCAGCAGAATCCCGTGAGGTTTGGAGATCTGGCAAAAGCGAGCAGCGTCACATGCCAGGCCCGTGCCCGGGAGCCCCTCCCCATCCCAGCCCCTCACTAAAGCGCCCTTTTCACCACATGGGGTTCCAACTTCCAAGTCCCATCTCCCCAGCGGAGAACACTAAATCTCACGCTGGATTTACTGCAGGCCCATTCCCACTGGCACTTTGGACACCTATCCTTGATATCGATTTGCTACCAAATTTACATTTTTGGACCATTTGATACGGGAAAATCTGATGAATATCCCTTAGGTTTGTGATGTTTGTACAAATGCCCGTGGTCTATTACAGCAGTTCCACCCCTTTCATTGGAAAGAGAAAGCAATAAGCCACAAAGTGAATTCATTGCAGTAGCGACTCTAGGGTGATGGCACGATCAGGGTACCCAAAAAGGATTGCTTAACTTTGATTTGGTCATACCCATGATATTTTTGCAATTTATTATGTTTTATTACAGAGTGCTATGCTTTAAATTACTTGGCAAGAAGTTGCATATACTTGTAAATTAGAAGAAAAAAATTCACTTTTTCAAATGATGAATGTCACGAGAAGAAAATGCTGGTAAATGTGAATGACAACAAACGACTTACTTTCCTAAACTAATGCACAGCGACAACAAAGCAACTCTAGTCATGGCTAAAGTTGTAGTAGTTGTTGTGCAGTTGTTTATTTGACTTGAGGGATGAGGTCTATTGTGTACATTTTGGGATGAACAATTTTGGAACGATTTTGGGTTCATGATCGGATGAAATCTTTGCTACCATCAGAGCAATCTGACATCTTTGACTTTGAGTTGTATGTGAGTTGTATGAAACAACAACTCCTTCTTTACTACTAGAGTATTACTATAGAACGACTATAAAACGACTCTTGATAGAATTAAATTAAATAAATAATAAACTTTGTATTTAAGTTGCCTGTGTTGTAGCTCCCAATAGCATTCTTATTTTGGTTGGAAATTGTACACATTAATGAGAGGTTTCCTAGTTGTTCTACAATTCTTGATTAGTGCTAGAATGCTACATTTGATTCTTTCAAATTAGGGACTATACTAATGCGGTTGTATTGTAGATGCAATGCGTTTCTTCTTCTCAATTGAACTTTTTCCCCACTTGTGATACATTTTTGAGGTTTTTGTCTTCAAATTTGGTCATGAAAACAATTAGGTAATTGTCACTACTAAACAACTACTTGACTGTAAATTCACTTGATACCAACTAAACAACAACTACAAGACTATACATTGACTACTAAACAACTACAAATTAACTCAGTTACTCCTGCAGTTGTTATGTACTCATTGTGTAGTTGTTCTAATTCAGTTGTTTATTGCTTATTCTTCTTCTATACCCCTTCTCTTTGGCTATTTACAAAACAAAAAAAATCATGCTCTTCCTACTCCAATTCCAACCACCTATTTAGAAGGGGTGTATTTTAGTTAGCTCACTAAACCATAGGTTTTGGGGTTTAGTCATATTTTAGATTTACATGAGTTGTAATGAGATCATTAAAATATTCTTTGAGTGTGTACTAGTTGTATCTTAGTTGTATTTTAGTCATAATTCAATTAATAATAATAATATTATTATTATCATTATTAACAACAATTAAAAAGCTACAGTTAAAGCTCTTTACAAGCTTAAAAACTTATGATTCATAATAAATAATTAAAAATTCATAAATTTGATTATTTTTTAAAGGTAGAATACATAAATTAAAAAAAAATGATTTATTTATTAAAAAAAACTTTAACACATTCAAACATTAGAAGTTAGATTTTTAAATTTTGCAAAATTTTTTGTTTCTAATGTTTTATGATTTGGATTTTAACATGCAAATAGTCCATTTTGAGGTAAATATGTGTTTTAAACACATTGTTGATGTTAAATTTGCCAAAAATTATATACATATTTAAGTTTTAATAGCAATAGACCCTAAATTGAGTTGTAGTTTTAGAGTCAATTTGGACCCTTCATTGAGATTAGGGTTGGTAATTTGTAGGGTGTAGATGCAGCCGCCACCTTTGAGTTTAGGGTTTAGTTCTACATACTGCCTCCATGCTCTTTTGAGGGTTTGTTGACTTTGTGCACTTGTTAAGGTTTGTTGGCTCTATGCATTCTTCTCAAGTTTGCTTGCTTTGCGATCTTCTACAATTTGTTTGCTCCATGATCTTCTTAGATTTGCTTGCTCCGTGCTTTTCTCAAATTTGCTTGCTTTGTACTCTTCTCATGTTTGCTTGCAGCGCGCACTTATCAAAGTTTGTTGGCTCCGTGCATTTCTCTAGGTTTGTTGGCTTCGTGCTCTTTGCATGTTTGCTTGTTCTGTGTACTTTTCAAGGTTTTTTGACTCCGTGCACTACCACATGTAATTAATTTTAAGGTTTTGCTTTCATTGTCAATATGGAATTGCAAGTTTGTGCACATAATGTTGAGTGGGTACAGAAAGTGATGTGTAATAGTTTGTGATTGCCAAATAAATAGTGAATGCATTATGAGATTTTGAAAGTCAAGTCCATGCTCCATGACCTTAAATTGCTTTGACATGGAGTTTGCAATTCATTGAACAACGACTACAAGTCGACTAGATTGTGATTGCATGGTGGTTGCGCCTAGAGTGCATTACGACCAAATTGTAATTGTATTATGATTGTGATGGGTCTTCACAATGACTGCAAAACAACTTAATTGTGACTTTAGAGTGACCTCAATCTGATTATGTGATTAGACTATATTGTGACCATATAATGTTTAAACGGGGTTTGCATTTATGATTGGTATGTGACTACAATTTGTATGCTTCTGTGATTGGTTTGTGACTATATTCTACTGGAATAGTTACTACATTGTGAAGCCTAAACTTATGATAGTGTGTCTACTATGCCTTGACTAAGTAATCACTCAAATACAACTTTACTATGTCTCACTGATCAGTTTGTTACTACTATTTAAAGACTCATTAGCCACTGGCCTACGACTCTAGAGTCACTCACTTGACATAGCACTACAACTTTGTGGCGACTAGAAACCAACTATTTCATTACCCTCATGCCACTTGGATTGAACTGGACCAAGACTAATAGACCACAAGGTTACCACTATAAACCAACTCAACAGCAACTAAGCTGCAACCGTATGACAATCCATAAAACTCTACCATGACTCACTGACAACTAAGTGATGACTCTATCCTGACTCAATGACAACTAAGTGACGACAGTCATATGACTTTATGACCACCAAGTGCTACTACTACATGACTCAATAGCTATTAGATTGGGACTTTGTTATAACTATTTGGCCACTAGTCTAGGAGTGTACTACAACTTGTTGGCAACCTTGTTACGACCCAATGGTCAATCTAATTGCAATTGCATAACAACTCTCTTGCAACTCAATTATATGGCAAGTAAGTTGTTTTACAGTAAGTAATTTCAAATCCCAACCAGAAACAACTATAATGCAACTACGGATCTACACAGTCATTACTGGAAAGCAAACCCTTACTCTTTACACACAACTTTAAATCAACTAGGCTGGAATTAAATTGCAACTCTCATGTGCACTTGCAATGTCCAGATCCATGTGTATTTTAAGTCACAACAATTCTGCACTTAGCAAATAGACATACAACACCTGGTACAAGAAACCTTCCACCATGAGTTGTAAATGAGTTGTAACTGTATTTGTACACAGTCGTGTTGGAGTTGAGAGAGTATTATTTTGGACAAGCACATAGAGGAGAACAGGGCAATTTTGATGGTTAACCTCAAAAAAAAAAAAAAAAAATGACACCCAACTGACACCGATGAAGAATTTTTGTGGCAAAAGTGTCAAAAGGATGAGAAATACTTCTTAGTTGTTGTGTCCTAAACAAAAGGATTTGCATGACTAGGAGCCAACTAGGAGTGGTGTAGTTGTAATAGAGCAGTTTGTGACCCAAACGACTTTGAAATGAGTCGTTTCCTTAGTCAAATTTTTCTTGTTTCATTTAGTGTGTTACCATGTCCAAATGAGCAATTTTGTAAGAAGTTCTGGAACTGTCTCATTTCATCAAAATGAAGTAAAGGACTCATCCGGACTACAAATTTGGTTAGTAGGAATTCGGTTAATACATTTATAGGTGTACAAGCTTCTATGGTTCATGAATTTAAAGTATATTAGTCCATATTATTAAAATTAATTGTAGTGAATTTTTTTAGGGACACTTTCATGCAAGTTTTTCCACATCTAATAAAGAACATTAAAAATTTGTAAATTTTCTTTTTAAGTGGCAAAAGCATGCACATATACTTGTTTCTAGGTGCACATATAGTCAAAATTATTAAAATGTTAATAGTCTATTTTAGGGAGACATTGTAAATTACAAATCAAAAAAAGTCCGGATTAGGACATTTGGGTTCTAATCACTTTTATGGTGTGAAGAAAAATCAAGAAAGTCCTTTTGATGGAAGGAACACTTTCTAAATGAATGTCTTAAAGTAAGGAAAGCTTAAGAAAAGTATCTCATCACTTACAAGTTCAATTCATTCCTTACACAAAAATAATCCGGACTCATAAGACGAGAGTCCTGTCCAGAGGTCCAAGGAGGCCATATTGGGGTACCCTGATGCCTTGATCGTGCCATCACCCTCCACCATTTCCAAAACTCTTCCATTGCATTCACACTTACCTCTTGCCTCTTGTCTTGTGTCTCTTGTTGTTGTCAACACCCTTCCTGCTTCTTCTTCTCTCCAGCACCTTTCAACTATATTTAAAGTATCCCATTCCTTCCGTGAGCTCTAGCTTGAATGGGAAAGACCTCCACAATAGAGTGAACGGAAGCTTGTACTAGCTCTTTGTATTGTCTAGAAATTGATAGTGGCTTTGCTATGGAGGCCCAAACTCTAGGTCTTCTTGCAAAGGTACAAGTTAAGTGTACCTTTTAGTCTGCAAGGGCAATGTTCTTAAACATTGACATATACTCTTGATTCATAATATTCAAGTGTTTGTTCTATTGTGCATGTCATTTCCTTTCTCTCATTGTGCGTATGCTTCTTGACTCTTACTTGATTGCACTCTTTGTAAGTTTGTTTCAACATTGATCGTGAAGGAAGTGGTGTGCACATCAAAACAAATGCTTGAAAGCTATGGTTTGAGAATACTTGTGCAATTTCTGAAAAACTAGGGGCTATGAGGCTACCTATACAAATATTGCAAACTTCAGGGACATTCATCAAATTTTTCCTTTTGGTAATCATAGTTAGTAGGCTTAGGCGCCATGGGGAGTGCACTCCGTTTTTATAGTACACGTGCAATTGAACAAAGGGTTATTATAATTGCCTTGGTCCTAAATTTTTGACATGGCTTTATAAAAAGTAAGCATCATTGAAATTGGTGTGGGCTCTTTATAAATAATGAAGGGTATGGCATAGTAATGAGAATTATAAATTTTTTAGTTGTACAACAGCCTTGCCAATATTCAAAAAATAAAATCTACACTTTTATTGGATTTTTTTTAGTTATTTCATGGTTAGTTGAAGTATCCCATGTTTTGAGTGTGACAAAGTATTCCATGTTTGATCCCTATCCAAGTATCCAATATCAACTGTATTTAGCAGTAGCTTAGGGTCGTAGGGTTAATAAATAATGTACAGATAATGATACAGGATTGGACATGTAGATGAAGCTTTCATTGTTGTTCATTTACAAGCTTGTAGCTTGGGCTTAGGGTTAGTGTGGGGTTTGAGGGTTGGATTGTGCTTCAGCAACTCTTGCTTGCACGCTTGAATGTTTTGTGGTTTTGATTGCATGGTTTATCTCAGATTTTTCAACAATGCTTTCTATTTGCTTGCGGTTATTGGACTTTGTAAGGGTTCAAGTGCAACGCTATCTTTGTGCGTGGATTCATTTCCCACACTTTTTCTAATTTTTCTGCATGATCAACTTAAAATGGGTATATGGTTGAAGTGGAATGGGTTTCACTACTTTTTCTTTCATCCTATATTGAATTCACAAATATGCTTTTAGATATACTATATGATTTTCCATGCTTTTTGTTTTCTCTCAAGTTCTTGTTTGAAGTATTATGTGATTGGTTAAAATTTATGTTTTGAAGTGTTTGGTCTTTGATTACATGTGTGTAATTTTGTTTGTGTCATTGTGTATATATAATGAAACATAGGGTATACAAAAATATCGCAAGAACTTAATTCAAATGAAACCTAGGATACATGAAATTGTCAAAATTTAGAAATTTAGGTAAATATAGCCCTATAGAAATCAATTTTTTTACCTACATAGCCCCCATCTTATAGAGGCTTGAACGCACATTACCCACGAACATCATGTATAGTGCACCCCTTGTGTTAGGCGCTTAGAGCTTCTCCACCCCATCTACTAGGCTAGGGTGAACAAGCCGGTAGGCAAGTGGGCAATTTTGCAGGCAAGGCCACTAGAAGAAAAATGGCAATGAACAACTAAGTAATTTAGTTGTTGTGCAGTTATTGTGACCATATGTAGTCATTTCCTAGTTGTTATATGGTCACATATGGTCACAATAACTACACAACAACTAAATTACTTAGTTGTTTATTGCCATTTTTCTTCTAGTGGGCGGTGGTATGGTGGGAGGGCTTCCACCATGCTCGGGCCCCAGCATGGCGACATGTCAAAAATGGAAACAAGCGCCACGTGGCAGTTTCTAATAGGGCCTGTAGGCCCTGCATTTTGCCTACTGCCCTGCCATTGGGAGGGAAAATGCCTGGGCTGAAGCGCCCCAGGCATCACCCCGCTCCCCTGGCCCCGCATTGCAGGCGCGGGGTGGGGATTGTTTTTTTCACCCCGACCCGCCATGCTAGCGTCACGAGCCGAGCCAGTGGGCGGGGTGCAAATGCTCTTAGCATATAAAGTTCTGCTTTCATGTGCAGTATTCAAAAGTCTTTCTCACGTTACTCATGGTAATACTATTTGATGACATTCCTTTTTGAATAATAAAATTACTCTTCAAACATTTCTAATTAGTCCAATATGCCATGTAGTATTTCAAACATTTGACCAAATGACTGAAAAGCAACTCACATAACCTTCTTTGCCATGACACTTAACTTCTCAGTCCTCACTCTCTATTTTTGAATGTATCATAATGACTAATTAAATCACTTGCTAGTTGCTATAAGCCTACAACTCACTTTTGAGTGAATTCTTGTGCATAAGATCAATTTTGTAGAATTGGCAAAACGCCATCACTTTGGTGGGCTTCAAGTCATATAACCTAAACTCAAACTTTGCATAGGTCCTAGTTTGTGGACTAAAATTAAAACATTGCAAATATGCATGTCTAACAACTTCTTGCGCATGAAAATTGTGTATTTTCAATTTGACAAAATAATCACATATTACACAACTTGTTGTGAAATCTTGTTTTGCACTTTCATAGAGCATAGTTTGCAAAAGCATAGTTTGTAGTTGATATATCTTGAACACATAAAGTTAAAGGCCAACTTTGTTAATTGATAGTGTTCATATGTCAAAATTAGTGACATGATCTTCACAAAAGTCTAATTGCAATTCACAATCTATGATGATTATGATTATTGAGTATAGGTTGTGCAACCCAAAAAGTGTCAAAGTAAGAGCATACAAGTATGCAACATTTTTTAAAAATTGGCTTTGTAGGCACAATGGCTCACTCATTACCACCCAACACTCCATTCAAGACTTGATTTTGCATTTTGCCTTGTGTATTGATGAGTGGTGATTTACATTGCCAAGACATGAAGATGGTCATAGCCTAAGAGCATCTCTAGTTTGTGCTCCACAAGGAGCACAAAAAACAAGATATTTGCAGTGCAATAAAATACTTGACAAGGGCCATTGCGCCCTATGGGCTCGAGACCTAATGTTTGTGCCAAAGTACAATTGCCAAGGGTTGCAAGTAGGATTGCATTCAAAAAAATCTAATTGCGGCCAGTGCTTGTTTGCTCCTTTGCGCTTGAGGACATTCATTGACCACTTTGCTCTCCAATATCACAAAATGTGCAAGCCAAACACTCCATGCCAAGATCACATCCCAAATAAAACCAACTTACAAAAGAAATGTGACAATCAAGTAGGCTAGGATTTGGAGAGCGCATTGAAACTTGACATGTAGGAGGAAGAGCTTGGCAAGGCTTCTCAATGTTTTTAGTGTAGCAAGTCCCCGTTGGACCTCATTTTCAATACCTGTTGAGCCGGGCCAACACGATATTCATTAAATTGGGAAAATGCAATTTCCAAGTTGTACTTCACCTAAAACCAAAAAAGTTACCTTAAGTCAGATTTGAAGGTATTAGATTCAGTCTCAACCACTAAGATTTTTTCCCTCGCAAATTCCTCCTCTCAGATGAGGGCACATGTACCAAAAAAACACTGGAGCTCAATTTAAGGTGATCACCTTAAACCTTTTGAAGTCCCAAAATGTACTATTTTTCCCAATTTAATGAATATCGTGTTGGACTGGTATATGGCCGTGTATAGTGTAACGCTGGAGATGCTCCCATGATCTCACAAATTACCGGAGACATGCAGTGGCCTGTGGGGACTGGGAAGGGTTGGGTTACTTGGGTCCCTCTAAACTCCAGCAAAGACAAACCTGTACTGTTGTGGTACGGTGTGAAGAGGAAGACTGCAGACATCGTTGCATGGCATATTAGCACCTACCCCAGGCGGATTGTTCGGCAGTGTGCATGAACAGCACGGGCCTGCCAGAAGTGCCTGCTAATTCAACTGACGTGGCAGAGGAGCTCACCTGAAACCGGCTCCGCTCCAACTTCTACGCCGTCACGATCTTTGCTGATTTTTCCCTTTTGCACAACTGGACGTTCCTGAACTCTCTTTGTGTCGTGGACCAGCAAGCCAGTGCCCAAGTCCCAGTTGTCATGGACACCCATCATACCCCCCTGTAGACCCCATTCCTTCAAACTCACCCTAAACCCCGCCCTGACGTCAGGCAGGCTAGTTTATCAACAGACTGGCAACTTTGCTGATGTCATTCCTGCTACACGTGGCAGAAAACAGTGACACAACACTCATATTTGCCCTTATAAGGATAACAACCCCCTACCTCACAATTCTCTTACTAATCATAGAACTGGACCTTTTTGCCATTGAAGCCAACTACTAGGCTTACCGCAGCAACACTTGTTCATATTTCGCTGTGCGCACCTCCGAAATCGAGGTTGTACCGTAGCTGTCGTTTCTCTCCTTTCCTTTTTTTTTTTGTACAGTTTTGGGACACACCACCGGATTGAACCGGGGAATCTTGTTAGACTGTAGCAAAGTTTCACCCTTTGTTGAATTCATATACTAGTCTTGTCACACCCCTCGTGTGACATGCTCCTCTTATTTTGATCATATCCTAGCTTTGTACCGTAGACGTCCAATTGCTCATCTAGCTCTGAATAGTGAATATTCTGCAAAGAGACGACCTTGATTTTGTAACTTTTGTCGATATACAGTGTGACCGGGTCTGCGAACACTCAAACTGTAGCACAGTCGTCCTCTGTTTTTGTCAACGTGAGCATATATACATATACATATATTATTCAGCATATCTCACCCTCTGAGTGTATATTAAGCGATTTTGGTAGAGCTAGTGCAAGCTGAGAGAGATCTAGAAAAGGGTTAAGTTTTGGTGATGGGGCGTGCGAAGATCGAGATTAAGAAGATAGAGAACCCAAGTGCACGCCAAGTATGTTTTTCCAAGCGACGTGGGGGGCTGATTAAGAAGGCGAGCGAGCTGTCAATTCTGTGTGGCTCAGAGGTGGGAGTGGTGGTGTTCTCACAAGCAGGCAAGGCCTTTTCATTCGGTCATCCATCAATCGACTACGTCATCGACAAAACGCTCTACGGTGGAGAGTCGTCTGATTCCGGTGAGCATGAGAGCGGGTCTTCTGCTGCAGTAACCGATGCAGCCAGTCTAAAAGTGCAAGAGGTGCAAGCATTACAACAACAACAGAAGCAAATCTCGCAGTTGTTATCGTGTGAACGCGAGCAGCAACACCGTCTTTTGTCATACCCGTTTTGGTGGCAGAAACCAGTTCCGAGTTACCACGTGCAGGATCTGCATTTCATGATGGACCGTCTGGATGCGTTGTATGAGATGTTGATGAACCGGTCATTAGCGTTGCAGCAAGAGACCATGGGAAATAATCCTACTGCAGAGTTGACACAGCGTTTGAGCAGTCGAAAGGCTCCAACCACCATACTAGGTAAATTGGGCACTCCACCTTAATCTTACATACTTATATACAATAAATGTAGGCAGAGGTATAGCTCAAAGCTGTAACCATTTGAAATTCTTGGAGGCAATCACTGAGTACAAAAAAGTGCATGCTTTGTTTTTTCAGTAATATGCTAAATAGTGAGTTTCATAATGTACTGTTTTTCTCAATTTACCTAATATGGTGTTAAAGATTCCAAACACCATATTTGATAAATTGGGAAAAATGAGGGATCATTTTGTACTCCATCTTAATCTTACATGTGGTGCATGACACTTATAACCAATTTATAACTCCCAATTCAAGTGGTTAGTCGAAGGCTTTGTCAGACAAAAAAAAGTCATCAAAAATTCAAGTCCACTAAGATGAAGCTTATAAGGTTTGTCTTGCTTGGTGGTGGAATTATTTTTGAGCTAATGAGTATATGTATTGTGTTTTAATATTTCTTGTTTGACCAAATAATTGTTGGTTATAACTGTCATGCACTATACAATAAATGTAGGCAGAGCTATAACTCAAAGTTGTTAATTATTTGAAATTCTTGGAGGTAATCACTGAGACTTCACTATTGTACAATAGTGCATACTAGTTATTTTTTGTAATATGCTAAACTGTACATAATGACTGACAGAAATAGAGGAAGTCCCAAAATGTACTGTTTTTTCCCAATTTTACCTAATATGGTGTTTTGACCACCAGGGGAATCGTCGAAGGCATTCGCCACAGCGATGGTGCAGAAACCGAACCAACTGTCGACGTCGTCCGATCACGACCTGGAAAAGTTTAGAGAAAACTTCCGTGTTCTGCACAGATCATCGTCGATGCCTGGTGACCGCGAGGTCTCTGCGTTTGTGAAAGGCTGTTTGCCAGACTCGGAGCCTGTGCCCGTGGAGGTCGACGTCAACGCGGAGACCGGTGACTGCGACTTCGACTCTTCTCCAGGCTGGTCAATTACCGTTCCGAAACTCGAAGTCCCTGTTTAATCTGCTCAAGGCAAACCATAAAACCCCCGGGACAGCTGCTAATAATCATTTGCAGGTATTACAGTTTGTGTGCAACCAGACACCGACTGTTGTTACATGCATATACTTTACTGCTGAGTTCCGGAAAGTTTGACAGCACTTTTGGTTGGTTGCCCTAAACCCGCTCAATGCAAACCCAAAAACCCCGGAACAGTTGCTAAGACTATGCAGGTGTTACAGTTTGTGCAACCGTCACATGCACACTGTTTTACCGCTGAGTTACGGTCCTGTTGTAAAAAAAGTTTTACATTATTTTTGGTTGCCCTAGACTAGTAGACTCTAGAGTGAGTTAAGACTGGCAGGAACCAAAATCGAATATCAAGTGTCATATACTAGATGAGTATGTTTCTCAAGTTTTGTACCGGGTACGGCGGGTAGTGATAGTCTGTATGTTTGTTTAAATATCTTTGTACAGTCATGTTCATTATGTGTATAGTCAATAGTTGGTGTGCAGCGTCTGTAATTATTGTGAATACTGTAAAATTACATGATATTGAGTAGTTTAGCGAGCGTGTTTACACCTTCCAGTTATGTCATTTTTTTTGCAACTGTATGTATGGACTGATATGTCCATTGGTATAAATTCAATAAAAGTTTTACGTGAGGGGCTTCCGAGCTCGGAACTGTTTTGTTGATTCTCTTTGGAAATGCGAATGCTGAAAATTTGCAGTGCTAGAAAGTAACAGATAATGCAGTGCTGCTTACACTGGTTTGAACTTACAATGCATATTGCATTTAGGTTGCCTTGACAATTAGGTTGCTTTACCCTGTTTATTTACCTCGTGACCCATCATTTGGCTACTTGGACTCTTGGACTCTTGGAGGTGCATGTCACTAAACGCCATATTCATTAAAAAGGGAAAAAGTGTACAAAGTGGGACTTTTGAAGGATTAAGGTGGCCAGCTCCAGTGTTTTTTTTGGTACACGTGGCCTCACTTGAGAGGAGAAATTTGCAAGAGAAAAAATCTTAGTGGCTCATATTGAATCTGATACCTTCAAATCTGGTTTAAGGTGACTATCTTGGATTAAGGTGAAGTACAAAATGGTACCCAATATTTTCCCAATTTAATGAATATGGCGTTACTGTTTATATTTTTGAATTTCACATGGTTTACAACTTGGATGTCCACTAGTTTGTTTTATGCAACTTCATTGATGTTGCCAAGCCCTTTGTTGCCATAATTTTAATGAAAATTACTGTAACAGCAAAATATTTATTTAGTGAAAGATGTCGAGAAATTAGTGTAGGGCAACCGAAACGCAATATTCAGTGTAGACTGTAGACCTTGAGTGGCCGTTCATCGTTTTCTCCACATTTTTGTAAACTTTTTCACTTTATACACAGTAATTGAAGTTACTGGTCAATCGTCTTGTATAATTGTATCCACATTTTGGCTCAGTTTGGAACATTTTGGAAGGCCAGGTTGCAAGTTGCAAGCAAATCTTCAGGAACAAAGATTTGAGTTTTGAGTTTTTGTTTTTGGGTAGATAAATTATTCCTTTGTACAGAAGTACAGGTCCTGTTTCACTCGTCGTTGTGGATGGCAAATTTGCAATTGTGTCTATTCTTGAAGCCTCACTTGGCCTCAGTAACAAACGGAAACGCTGAAGTGGCAATTGACATCGCAGGTGTTGGTGGGAAGATAACAGCGGTGATAAGAAAACCCCATATTGCACTGATATTATCAAGGAAATATGTAGATGTGGCAAGTGTTGAAAGAAGATGAGAAAGATTCTGAGTTTCTCCTCGTTTAGTTCTGCTCAAGATATTGTGCTGCCGCCTGCCGGTAGTCCGGTACAACCTAAGAGCATCTCCACCACATCAGTAGAAACTCATCCGCGGGGAAACACCGTGAGTACACAACTTTTGTGTGTTGATCTATGTTTTGCCCCACCTGTGTAACTCGGCAAAACAATGCTTAACCAATAGCAAGCCTCTATGTGTGAAAAAGTATATGAAATCTCCACCTGTGCTTACTCAACCTATTGCACAACCCACAAAAAGTGATGTTTGAAGAAGTTGCAGTGCATGGGAAAATTGTATTTTTTGTAAGGGAGAAGAGCAGATTTTGGCGGGTCCAAGCATCACGGGCTTCCTTTTCATCCAAAAGTGCTCACAGCACGGTGTTTTCCCGTACTGGTGCGGATGCCCTAAGTTAGTATCTTGCAATTGCTAAAACAAGTTTGTAACACAATATTCATTCATTTGGGCAAAAACTTGATTTTGGGACTTTAATTTGAGTTTTACATCCTTAAAAACAAATACTCTTTTGAGCATGATTGTCACATTGGATTGCCCTTTTGTTAGCTACCTTGTCCAATTTAAGTGCCCAATTGGGCTCATGTCCATAGTGTAGTCAAAACACCATATTCATTAAATTGGGAAAAAGAGTACATTTTGGGACTTTGAGGTGATCACCTCAAACCAAGCTTGCAACATTTTTGTGGTACACGTGCCCTCACCTAAGAGGAGGAATTGGCAAGGGAAAAATTTTTAGTGGCTCAAACTAAATCTAATACCTTCAAATCTGATTTAAAGTAATTTTTTGGGTTTAAGGTGGAGTACAAAATGGTACCTCTGTTTTTTCCAATTTAACAAATATGGTGTTTCAAGTAGTCAACTCATAGTTAATTTTAGATAATGATTAAAAAATTTACTTTATACATGCTAGTGACAGTAAAAACAAAAAATGTAGTTTGATTCTTCCATTTTTAGGTCAAAAAGTCAAAAACTCTAAAAATTCCGTGAAAAGCAAAAGTTGACAAACACGTCTCCCTATCCAACAGCCAAGTCTTGCACAAAGTAATAACCATGCTTTTGAATGTGTAAAACTCAAAAACCTCAAAATCAGGTTTTCTCCCAAATCAATGAATATATTGCTTTTGTGCTCTAAAGTCTAAATGACTTATATAAGTTACATGAGACTATGAGAGTAAGGCCAAACATAAATATGTTTCAGACTTTGACGTGGAAATGTGTGTAAGATTGTCACGTGAGACACCGGGCAGCTTGTCCCTAGCCTCCCGCCTACTTATTGTTCAATTAGTAGAAAAAAATTGAGTAGACTTTGAGACATTTAGGTTTAATTATAGAATTTGGGCGTGTTGTTGTACTCATAAATCATAATCCTAATACTCCCATGCAATTCAAATTATCTGACTAAGTGGGGCGCTAGAAGGACACCCAATAGGAAGTAGGGGACTCCAATAACTCAAATTTGCTTAATATAATAACCTTGAATTTGTGTAGTAGAGAAGGTGTCAAGTACTATGGCCTCAGAGCTAGTTTTGTTCACCCTGTTTTACCTTTCAAATTTTTTGATATTTTATAAAATAAGATTAGCATTTTAAAATCTTGTACCATTATTTTTTAATTCTTACTCAATCCCAATCAATCATACCAAATTTTGAGTTTCAAAAAACCAAAACCTTATTTTTGGTGAATTGTTTTACACAATATTCATGGTTTTACATGATAAACAATTAAAAAAATTTGGTAATGAATTTTTGAGATTTGATTCCATGGATGCATAGGAAACATCCACACACACATCTTTTCTTCTAACAAGCATCAACAAAAAAATATATAATTCCTTTTGTGTAGATTTTAATGTTGTAGTGATCATGATCAAATTTTGTAAAATAGGTATTTCTTCATGGTAATCATTTTTTTTGTTTGACTTATATGATATAGTTAGGTTTGAATCTTTGAGCATAATGATATGGTTATGCCAAAAACTAGTTGAAAATACATATATCTCTATTTTACAAGATTTAATCATGATCATTGCAACAAATCTACATAGAAGGAATTATAATTTTTTTTGGAGATGCTTGTTAGAAGAAAAGATGTGTGTGTGGATGTTTCCTATGCATCCATGGAATCAAATCTCAAAAATTCATTACCAAATTTTTTTAATCATTTATCATGTAAAACCATGAATATTGTGTAAAACAATTCACCAAAAATAGGGTTTTGGTTTTTTGAAACTCAAAATTTGGTATGATTGATTGGGATTGAGTAAGAATTAAAAAATAATGGTACAAGATTTTAAAATGCTAATCTTATTTTATAAAATATCAAAAATTTTGAAGGGTAAAACAAGGTGAACGAAACTAGCTTCAAGGCCATAGTACAAGATTATCCAAATAAGAAATCAATACTAGACAAAATGTAGGGTAAGTACATCATAAAATTATGGGGAAATTACAAATAGGGGCATGAAAAAGTAAAATATTACAGATAGGGGCGTAGTTTCAAAATAATTACAACTATGGGCACAATTTCAAAAAAATTATAATTTTTTGTAATTTTTGTTGGTTTGAACAATTGGTTGATTTAGACACATCACATTAAATGTAAGCATTTTACAAAAAAATTAAAGGACTCTCCAAATCAAGCGTAAATAAAGAAATTTTAGTAAAGGGGATGGCAGTTTTGGAGACTTTTAAGTTTTTTTGGAAGTTAGTTAACATTTAATGTGATGTATTGAGATCAAACAACATCCAAACCAAAAAAAATTACAAAATATTGATTTTTTTTTAAATCATGCCCCTATTTGTAATTATTTTGAAATTGCACCCTTATTTGTAATATTTTACATTTTCATGCCCCTATTTGTGATTTCCCCTAAAATTATTGTTTGACAAAAATTGCACTTGCATTAGCAAAATTTTGAACCCTCCAAGAGGCCCTTTTAGACTCTCTTAAGATTTACTCAGCCTAGGCCATGTACATTAGAAGCATGTGTGAATTGTGAAGTGTTTCTACCTTGTATGACTTTCCAATTGTATGTCACAAAAAGCATGTACATAAAATGGAAATCTAGTCCTTGTATGAAGGTTCTTAGTCATATGCATAATTCAAATTTAATACAAAAGACATTGCATTCACAAATATGTAAATGTACTCACTACTTTGCCTACGCCAAAACTTGGCCAAGAGCTACTATAAGATTTTGAGGATGGAGTTAGCGGTAAATCCAATATTTTGATCATATAACCAACATGCATTGGCTAGACAAACTTGAGGTAGCCAATTCTCTCCCTTAATTGCTGAGCACCCAAGGTTTCAAAATAACTCAAAAATCGGGACCAGAATGGTCTGCTTAGGGGTAGTTGCAAGAATGACCTGCCAGTTTTGTCTCAAACACCCTTAAAACTAGTAGTACTATGTAGTACTATGAGCTTTTGAAATAATTTTTTTTAAATAAAATAAAATATGGAAAATTTGTAAAGCACTTAAAATAGCATACTTGCAAAAATTCAGACTTGGAAATTTTTTATTCTAAAAGTTATGAGCAAAACAAAATCACCAACAAAAAGCCAATTTCTTTCTTGCTTTTTAAAAAATAGTAAAATAATTCAAAAAAATCAAATAAAAGCTAGCGATTTGAGAACTCATTAAACACATTCACATGGTACAATTGCTTTGTTGAGGAATTTCTTTGTATTTTGCCAATGAAGGGAGATAGGATGCCCACTTTGAGACAATGTAGATGCCATGGAATTTATGATTTTGCAAAACCCATTTACAAATGCATGTAAGCATGTTCCATAAACAACATTCCTGATTTATAGCCCTAGAAAAGCTTTTTTGGACCCAAAACAATCCTAAAAACCCCCAAAATGGCTAAGGTAGACACCTACTTGGGGGTTGCTTAAAAATAGCAAAGTAATTTTAAAAAACACCAAAAAATCAGTGAATGTCAATAACTTGCATGTTCACGTTACTTTAAAAGGATAAGTCAATATGACTTTTTTTGCAAAAGTTACAAGCAAAAAACAAGCCGCAAAAGGTGAGGGGAACAGAATGTAGTATAGGTCATTCTTGCAATCACCCAAGGGTGCTTAGAACACCATATTAGGTAAATTGGGAAAAAAGGGTGTCCCAATTTGTACTTCACCTACATCTGCGAACGTCACCTAAAACCAAATTTGAAGAAATCAAATTCAATTTGAGCCACTAAGATTTTTTCCCTCGCAAATTCCTCCTCTCAGGTGAGGACACATGTACAAAAAAAAAACTGAGTTCAGTTGTACATGATCATGTACAACCTGCAAAAGTCCCAAAATATACCCTTTTTCCCAATTTACCCAATATGGTGTTTTAGGGGTTAAGGACAAGTTAATTTTTGGTAAAGTAACAATAATAAATAAAGCAAATAAAAGAACAAATCATGAAGGATGTGTGGGTAATTGACAAACTTGATTGGTACGATTTAAGGACAAAACTTGTATTTGAAAGAATTTTGCTTACGAAGGACCTTGTCAAATTCGGTACTAGAATTTGGTTTGCAATAGAAAGTCACCATTGTAACATCACTAGCAATAACCAATATTAAAAATCATGTTTCAGTTCCAACGGAATGTGTAACATATTGTTATAAAAGGAGCTCTTCAATTGTACATCCTGCATCCACTTTGAGTAGAAAGCTCTAAATGCTAAACTCAATCAACAAAATTGACATTGTGTTGTAAATAGGGAAAACTTTATGGGTATTCTTAAAGTTTGCCATATTTTTATAGATACCTCGATCTGGATTTTCAGAAATCTTAATATTTAACCCTTAAAGGATTGATCTTGAACCCGTGGCTCAGCTCAGGAGAGTGTGCACTATTCATGTGCAGTCAACAACCTGTGGCATGTGTCCAAGAGAGATAATATTCTCCTCAAAAGAAGGAAAAGTCAATAGTGTATCTTGCCCTCACAAAAAGGGCAACAGGGACCTTGTACATCTCTTTACAAATTGGTGTTTTAAAAAATTTGGAAGCAATGAAAGCAGCTACTTTTGACATTTAGTGATGTAGCACATCTCTTTGACCACTTTCAAGAAAAAAGAATTTGAAAAAAATATATTTTTCCACCCTCTGGGTGTGTTTTTGGCACTGAAAGGACGATTTTTGTCCTCTTGGACGGTTAGGGGTCAAGCGTTTGTTCTATTGTGCATGTTGCTGCGTTGCTTCTCTTCTGTTCTATTGCACTTCTTATTTTAACATTAGTCATGAAGGAAGTAGCATGCATAACAAAACAAAACTCTGATAATTATGGTCTAAGGCTGCTTGTGCAATTTCTGAAAAATCAGGGGTATATACACAAATATGACAAACTTCAAGGGTATCCATAAAATTTTCTCTTGTAAATATTAGCACATTTTTTAATTTCTTAATGAAATAATTCCTACTCACATGGAAAAGAGTTTAAAAAAATGTTTGCCAATGTCATAATATACTTTACCAACTCTGAAAACATACCTCCAAAGCAAAAATAGTTAATTAAATCTTTCCAAAAATGAATGAATATAGAGCTCTGGAGCGCTGCTGAAGCAGCTGAATTTCCAATTTCTACTCTTGACCTTCTGTTTTTAAGCATCGAAATTATCCCTTTTGTCTTCAATAATTTCAGAAATAGAAGTCAAATAATCTCACTCAAGGCAGTAGTTCAAGGCCGGGCCACACCAAACTAAACGAGCATTTCAAACTGGTGTTTTGTAAAAACAAAGTGGTGGCTTTTACTTTTGAATGGAAAAATAATTTTATTGATTTTTAATGTCCATTTTTTAATTTTTTTCAAAACCAACATTTTTAACCCCTAAAGGACCAAGCCCTTTTTTCAGTGAAAGTTACTGAAAACTGTCACTTTTGGGGGAATGAGTACAAAGGTAGGAAAACAATTATTTTTGGAAATCCAACTGTAAGATCTTGTCCTAGACTATGGGAGGTAATTGTGGAAAAAAAATTAGCTCATTCTAGATGTAGAGGAGTGAGATATTGACTTTTGAAATGAAAAAAAAGTTTTTTCCCTGCTGCCCAAAAATTTCAGAAGCCTTTGATTGCCTCTAAATAAAAAAATGCTCTACACAAATGTAAGGTTTATTTTTCCCATGTAGAAGACCAAGTTAGGTAAGTGTGGGAGAATTTTCAAATGAATTGGAGGTGTGAATCATATTTTGTAAAATCCTGCAATGCCATAAGGCCATCAAATTTGCATATACACTAGGCAAAATTGGAGGATTTATGTAATATCGTGAAATGTGAATTACTTTGATCCAAATGACAAAAACCAAGGAATCTTAGTCTACTATAGCAAGGAAAAATAAAAAGTCAAAATACAAATTCACAAAGAGCACAAAAAGTATAGCACCAAAGACAAAAGGAATGGAAGTATGGGAGTTCTGTACCTGCCCGCAAACTAAAACTTTTCAATCATAAATTGGAATTGAATGATTCAAAGCTCCCCACATATGTATAAATCTAAAGAACAAGTTTCAGATTTTTATTTTGAAAAAATGTTATTTTTAGAAAAGTTTTTGGCTGCCCGATCTCCACCTTTTTTAAGAAATTCATGCATAACTTCTTCAATAAATGTCGGAATGAAGAAAAAACTAGATGCCCATGTAGGTCTTTGAATTCCTCATCTTCCATAAAAGTTTCAAAAAATCATACAAAGTAGTTTAGTTGTAAGTACATGCCCAAAATCCCAACTATCCCCCAAGGGGACAGTTGGTCCTTTAGGGGTTAAGAGTTCACAAATGGGCATCTCAAACCTTCTACCTTAAAATGGTGGGGAGGTTATCTTTAATAGAACAATATATGAAATCTTGGAAAAGTGATTGTCTCCCAATGTTCCTAAAATACAAGTTACTTCTTCATCCGTTTCAAGCTGGTTGTTTTGGCATATGTGGCCCTAGCATCAATGCTAGGTTCTTTTTCTTGGCAAATTTTAGCCTAGTCTTACCTAAAACTATTGCTAGCTCCCATTATACTTAAAAAATTGGGTGAAAGAGTGGATGAGATCACCAAACCTTCCCAAAATTTGCCAAAAATCTAGATGGAAGAAATTAATATTAGTAAATTTTATGGATGAATGTGTGCACACATAGTTGGTACTATCTAAATTTAATCAAATTTTTCCTTACATGCTTGCATTCTTGGGTGTGGTCGCTCTAAGGTAGGCATACCATAAACGGTTACTCACCTCTACTTGGAGAAGTAGACTGTTCTTAAACCAACAATAGTTGAATCTAAAAAAAATTTTGAAATATTCTAAAAAGATGTTATTTTCTTGCATTTGATTGGTTCAAACTTGTTTCAAAACAAGGTTCTAGAGAAAGCCGTTTAAGGTGCATCTATGAAATGAGAATTGGTCCAAACCCTAAGTCCACATTTATATTGCATAAAATATTCATTCTTGAGTAAATCTTTTCTTTTCTTTTTTGGTACTCTTCCTTATCCTTGTTTCTCCACAGAGGCTTATTTTAACCGTTCATGGTGTTTCTACCTTACCTACCCTGACCAAACCCAAAAAAAGAACCCTCTTCACTGCTCCTAAAATTGCAAAAAGGACGCAATTCAGAAATAGCCAAGCACCGTATCTAACAAATGAGAATCAGTAATGCAAGCCAAGTGTCAATGTTGGGGAATCTTTTCCAGATCATCAGTACTTTCCTTTCCTTTCAAATTAGAATGCTGAATATTCAAATCATTTGTGCCCATATTTGGTATCTTTGCTTTGCACGCAGTTCCACTTCCACCATCCCAGTCGTTGACCCACACAACACCGACGACTAACCAACAATAGTGCTTTTGTCTAGTTTGTAGCAAACAAGATTAGGCACCATCCAACTCACATGAAACAAAAATTAAGCCCGTTTATAAAACAAACTTGAAAATACAAGGAAACC